>JAQQSO010005561.1:0-11939 GCA_028658305.1 Pachyuromys duprasi
TGCTTGTTACTGAATCAGTAGACCTCCTGAAATGCAGGTAGATCTGTGGGCTGGGGAGATGGAACACACAGAGGACAGGGTGCAGCTCATTGCTGATAGGCTTGCTCAAGCTCAGTAGCCAGGGTAATGGGGGGGGGGGGTACAGGGAAAAGTCTTAACTAGTTGTCCCTGGTGCCAGCATGCCTCCAGGAATTCAGGAAGAGCTGTGTGTCAGGAGATGAAATACACAGAAAACAGGTTGCAGATCACTGTTCTTGGCTTGTGGCTGGGGAATTCAGAATAATGTTTTTCATGAGAATGCTATTAGATATATGCTCAGGTGTATCTTTTGTGAGTCATATAGTTTATATTCTTTGAAAATTTTATACGTGCATACAATGAAATATGATCCTATCTACACTCCACCATTCTCTAACTCCCTAGGGTCATTCAACATGGTCTTCTCCTAGATCCAGTTTTTTAAAAAATTTTGATAACATAGTAAGTCCAGTTAATGCTTCCCTTGGGTTTTGAAGCCCTCCAGTGAAGCATAAGTAACCTATAAATGGTCACACCTTCAAAGAAGAGTGTTTTTCCCTTCCCCGGCACATGTCAACTTAAAACAGTTCTTCAGTGTATGGTAGGGCTTGGAAATCATGTCTCTCACCTATGCCAGGGTTTTTTCTGGCTTGAAATTTTGTAAGTCTGTGCAGGCATGACTTCATAAATAGAATAGCCATGTGTTATCCACAACATAAAATTTCACAGCACTCCTCTCCATCATCTGGCTCTTATATTCTTTCTATTCCTTCTTCCACCATGTTCTCTGATGCTTGGCATTAGTGGTTGGATTAATATACATGCCCCATTTGAGCCCAAGAAGTTAGTTTCTTATTTGCAATATTTTCATCAATTATGCATTTATACATTGACTGCTGCCGATTAAAAACAAAGAAAATAAAAAAGAACAGAAATAAAATTGTGGGCAAAATTGAGAACAGCCCACATCTATAAATATTCAGAAGGCAAATAACAGCATGGCTATTTAGTAAAATAATAATAGGTTATGGCCTATGACTTCCCCATACTTTTGAGCAGTTTTGAGCAGTGCTACAGTACCAAGCATGAAATTTCCTCCTGTGAAACAGGCTTAAAATGTAATTAGGAAGAGATTTGGGCCTGGTGGCTCATGCATGTAATCCCAGCACGCAGGGAGTCAGAGGCATGCAGATCACTGTGAATTTAAGGCTAGCCTGATTTACAAAGTGAGTCGATGACAGCCACGGCTACACAGAGAAACCCTGTCTCAGAAAAACCAAACCAAACCTACCAACCAACCAAACAAACAAACAAACAAAAATAAAGTAAATTGGTTATTCTTGTAATAGTTATGCCACTATTTTACCAGTAGTTGTATGTTTCCAGCAAGGTTGGTATTGTAGTATGCAGGGTTTATAGCTGGATAAGAGTGTTGATGTTTTTTTTTTTTTTTTTTTCCCCAGTAGACTCCTGGTACTATGAAAGATAACTAGGAGGAATAACAATTACTGGTCAGTTTTATTATATCCTACAACCAGTGTGTGGTGTCTCTAGGAATATTATCTTACCATTTATTCGTGGTAAATAACAAGAGCAATGGCAGTAGTCTCTGTTGTTCAGAGATCTTTAGGACCTCTCTAAGTAATGACTGCTAAGGAAGCATTCATCTTTCATTCTGTTGCTGCGACAAATACCATGACCAAATATAACTTAGAGGAAGAAGGGATTTATTTCGTTTTCACTTCTAGGTCACAGTTCATTGCTGAGGGAATTCAGAGCAAGTGTTTGAAGCAGAAACCACATAGGAATGCTGTGTACTACCTTGCTCTCTAGCCCATTACTTACTTTCTGACCTCAGTCAGTGTTCAAAATAGAATACACATTTCAAAGCTAATATCTAAAAATGTGAAAAAAAAAAACCTGTAACATTTATCTTTCTGGATCTCAACTGCCTTCCTTAGTCAGAATGGTTATTTCCAGCTCCGTTTATTTAACTTCATAGATTCTTTATTCTTAATAGCTAAATAAATTCGAATTCTGTAAATGTTCCTTTTTTCCATTATCCATTCATCAGTTGATGGATATCAAGACCCTTTCCATTCCCTATATATTGCAAACACAAAAGCAATACACTTGAGTTATAGGATATATATGTAGCAACACATAGTCTTTTGTGTGTATGTACAAGAGTTGTCCCCTGTTTTTTGTTTGTTTGTTTGTTTGTTTGTCAACACGACATCAGCTATAGTTATTTGGGAATAGACACTTCAATTTAAAAAAAATGGCTATCTGAATTGCCTTAGGCAACTCTGCAGGACATTTTCTTCATTGTTATTTGATGTGGAAGGGCCTGGCCCACTATGGGTGGTGCCACTCTTGGTCAGGTTAACCCAGGGTACAGAACAATGTAAACTGAGCAAGCCAGTCAACGATATCCCTCTATAACTCCTGCTTCCGTTCCTGCCTCCAGTTTCCTGCCTTGTGTTACTGCTTTGACTTCCCTCAGAGATTGAGTTGGAATTGAGAATTCTAGATAAAATGAACCCTTTCCTCCCCAGGTTGTTTTTGATCATGGCGTTTTGTCACAGCAATAGAAACCCTAAGACAAGTGAGATAGTTGGAGCATGTAGTAGTTACATTTCTAGCTTTCTAATAAACCTCCATCCTGATTTTAATAGTGGCTACATCAATTCGCAGTCTTGTCAGCATCACATCTGTACTGGCATTTGTTATTCGGTTGTTGTATTGTTATTGCCATTTCTTTTTAATCTTAGCCTTGTTGGTGGGAGTAATATGGAATCCCAAACTAGGTTTAATTTTCATTTCTCAGATAACTAAAATTATTAAACAATTTAATTTTTTTCTCCATCATTTTTATCTGGTCTTTTGAAAACTGTTTAGTTTCATGCCCCATTTTTAATTAATTTCTGCGCTTATGTTTTTGTGTGTGCGTGTGTTTGTGTATGTGTATCCTCTGAATATTCTGATACTAACCCTATGTCAGGTATATAGTAGGTAAAGATATTTTTCCCCTTTTTGTAGGCTGCCTCTTCACTTGAATTATTCTGTCTTTTTTAAAAGTGTAAGCACATAGTGCTATAATTCTTCCTTTTAGGATTGCCCTAATTGTGTCCCACAGACTTAGATGTTTTGTTTTCATTTTCATTCAATTTAAGATTTTATCTTTATTTTCTTTTAGGTTTTGTTCAGTGACTCAATATCATTCAAAAGTTTGTTGGTTGATCTTCAAGAATACTTGAAGAATTCTTCAAGAATACTTTCTCTAGTTTGTAATGCTGTTTACATCCAGCTTTATTTCATTATGATAAGATAGAATACAGGTTATGATTTCATTTTTTTCTACATGTAATGAGACTTTCATTATGCTTTAACACATGAACCATATTTCCCCTTTATTTTTCAAAGTTTGCTCATGTATTCTATACAAAATAATCAGATATCTTACCAATAAGTAATGGGAGAAACAAAGAAAAGTATAAGTGCTCCATATTTCTAGAGGAAGGCTTCAAAAACTATGATTTTACTTTATCTTAGGTTTGTAGCTAATGTGCTTCCTTATGACATTTTCATAAATATACATCATTTTACCCTGCTCATATTTCCTCTGTGACTTAAGTAGCCCTTCTGGCTTCCTCCTACTGATTCTTTTTTCTCAACTAAATAGTAACTTCACTGCCTTCAATTTCATGATAATCTGATACAGGATGCTGGTGATGGTGGCAAATAGTCTCTCAGAAACAATTTGTCTCTTATTGTGGTAGGCATATTAGTTACCATCACAAAAAGTGACTTATGGCAGATTAAGGATCCTTCTCAGTGGGAAGAGACAGCAGCAAAAAAACAGATAGGATATCAGGGGCAGGGAATTGAGAAATCCCATATTTACCACAAGAAAGAAACAAAGAGTAAGCTACAAGTAGGGTAGGGATATATTATCTCAAAACTTACTCCCACTGCTGCTGTAGTAATTCTCCATTAAAGCTACACCTCCTAAGCATCCTCAAAAAGCACCAACAATTTGCATTTTTCTACATGTACATACCCAGTTAGACCACTAAAGCAATGATTAGAAATACACACAAATCGCCTAAAACCAGAGATGACACACATCATGGTGGTTCCACCTCAGGGCTGCATTTCAGCCTCTTTCTCCATAAGAGAAATGACAGTATCAGCCTTTTCAGCCAGCCAACTAGCATGAGAAAACTATCCCAGGAGAAAGCCATCCCAGCCACACAAACATCCTTACTTAAAAACAACAACAGAAATATGATAAATTCATTTGTAATCATCGACATTTCAAGAGTAGTTTTTATGTGCATAGGTGTCTCAATAGCTGAGCATGTATTGATGCATTTAATCTTTATATAGTTGTAATTCTGCTTTGTCAAATGAGTCCACTGTAGACCAAATGAGTCGAGTTACTTGTGTCAATCACCTATTTGTACGTGATGGAGCCAGAGTGCAAGCCCAGCTTGTAGAATCACTCTTAACACATTTCATTCATAGATCCTAAACAGGACAATAAATTACCTAACATACTGACTCTTTAAAGACATGCCTGAGGAAAATATATAGAACTCTAGAATGTTATAGGAACGAGTCTCAAGAGAAAAGGGTCACAAACATTTAAGAGTAAATTATAAAAGTTTGTCCCAACCAAGAAACACTATGAATCTGTATTTGAAATCACTAACTTCATAAAAACTCATTAAATTACTTGATGTCATCAGTCCAAGCTTACATAAGAATTTTGCTTCTGAAACAAGTAATGTTTTTTTTTAATTGTAATGTATTCAAAATTGATTGTTTCATCTCCCACTGTTCTGTGGTGTAAGGCAGTGGTTCTCAACCTGTGGTAATTACCTCACTGGGGGTCAAATAGCCCTTTCACAGAGATTACCTAAGACCATCAGAAAACACAGATATTTACATTATGATTAATAATAGTATCAAAATAATTTCATGGCAGGAGTCACCACAATTTGAGGAGCTGTATTAAACCATTGCAACATTAGGAAGTTTGAGAAGCCCCAGTATATGGCATTAGCTTTATTCAGTACTTTACTGTTTATCTGTATTTATCTTGATTCTTGCAAAACTTACACTTTTCTTATGCATTGTTCTGCAACTTAAAAACTATATTATTAACATGAGATAAACCTTTAATAAGTGTTTAAATTTGCACACACAAAAAAAACATCAACAAGCATTCAAATACTCAAGACTATGGGACAATTTTTATGCAAGCTACAGCAGTTGCTAAACAGGAGAGTTTTTCATTGCCTCTCTGGAGATCAGAGTTTATTAAGAGGAGTCTACAAAATATCTGTCATTTTCTTAATGGCATTAGACTCATGAGATTTCACTTAAAGACTTCTCAGAGACAAGCACAATGTGGTCAAACTATGAAATATGGGAAAATGTATTTTCTTTTACCTAATGATCTTTTTAGCCAAAAGGAATCTCTATCACTTGAACATCTGTTTCTCTGAAGGGACCTAATGAAAATTATTGCTATAAATCTTTGGAAATTGCTTCAATATTAGACTCTGCTTGGCATGACATTGTAGGGATACTCTACTCAAATTACAGGAAATTTAAGATGAATAGCCTTTTCAATAATTATATAGCAACAAATAATGTGTAACTACACATTGTTAACTACACAGTGCTTGTAAAAACAGAATAATGATTTCATATTTTCATTTTCTTTCACTAGTAATAGTACATCATAAAAACCGCAAGTTACTAAGACATAATGCCCTAGTGACCACATGTTTATTTACTAATAACTAGATAGGAGATATTTTTCTTGAATACTATTTGATACATAATATAGTATTTTCATTACTTTTGCTATATATTATGTGAAGCACACATCCTATTAAAAATCAAATACCTTGGAGGTTATTATTATTTTTAGTTTGGATATTATAGCATTTTTAACATTATATATTATTAAAGAGCTATTTTCTTATGTAAATCAAATATAGAAAATTATCATCTCTCTTATTTCCAGATCTATGCTTTGAAAATTTTAAAGGAAGTCATTTATAATACAAGGGAAAATTGTCACCAAAATTTTCATATCAAGAAATTATTATATCATAACACTAGTTCTAAGAATTTTTGATAAATGTTTCTCCTTTACATTTAAAGTAAATATTAAATACCAGAAGATATGTAAAACTTGTCTGATTTGTTTTTATTACAATGGTTTTTATCATATAACATATTTGGATCATATTTCCTGTTTTATTACTTCTCCCAGCTCCTTCTCAGCTTCATACCCACAAACTTTATGTTCTTTATTTCTCTTTATTTAGAACAAATAAAATACAAAATCAAAAATCCAAGCAATGAACCTATAAGTGAAAAATTGCCAATACAAACCAGAAATAAATGAAAAGCTTCCTCACACAAACACAGAATGAAATTCAGTTTGAGTTGGCCACTGACTCCTGTGTATGAGGCTTTCCCTGTAGGGTGGTTGTTATATCATTTAAGACTCTATTGGAGAAAATTAGTTTTCTCTTTGCCAGTAATTGCTAATAGCTTCTTAGGGCTGGAACATTATTTTCTCAGCCCTGGGGCTCCATCTGGCATGAACAATTGCAGATCTTTTGTGTGCTGACACAGTCTCTCTAAGTTCATATATACATCTGTCTAGTTGAGCCTGGAAGACATACCTCTAGTTCTTATACTCTTTCTGCGTCCTTTTCTGCACAGAGCTGTGAGCCCAGGGAAAGGTCCCATTTAGGACTGAGAGATTCAAAGTCTGCACATTGTCCACTTGAGAGTCTCTATATTAAAACTCATCTGTTATTAAAAGAAGTTTCTCTGATTAGGATTGAGGGAGGCACTGATCTATGGGTATAGTAATATATCATTATGAGTTGATTTATTGCTATTCTTTTATATTCCTTATTACTATTGTTCCTTTAGTAGAACAATAGTACTAGATTTTCCTGTAGGTCTGTGACTGATCTAGTTTCAGGTTCTTGATCACTTTAGCAGTGTCAGGTACAGGTTCTATGTCATAAAGTAGGCCTTAAATCTAGTCAAAAATGTGGTTTGTTATTCCATAAATTTGTGCCACTATTGCATCAGTGGGTATATATTACAGGCATGTCATTATTATAACTCACAAGGTTCATAACTGTGTGAGATTGATGATTACCTTAAAGAAATGCCTGTGATGATCAACTAGCAAAAAGATAAAGTTTAATTTTATTTGTATTTATTTACATTCCAAAACATTATTACACAGACCTTTTGCTTTCCTTGTAAATTCTGTTGTGTGGGCAGAGGCCATCATGTCATATTATAAAAAACACAGGACATAACGGAGGAAGAGATTGGGGGAATCCCACATATATCTTCATGAGCAGGTACTAAAATTTCAAACTAACCCCTACTTCTTAAATGTTCTTTGACCTTTCTACATCATGAAGGTAGAAGCAAACACTTAACAATCAACTTTTGGACGACAATTAAAATCCAACCTATAACAACTCTATATACTGATTTTTACTTACCAAGCATTACAAGGATTGTTACATATCTCAAATCTGAACTATGTCCATTTTATATTATTTGAAAGTCTGCAATATCCTCTGTTTTCACCATTAAACTCTAGAGAATCAGTAAAGACATACGTCATTAACAATCCGATTTTACAGAAGTCAAAGTATTGTTTTTACAGCCATATTTCAAATGCTAGTTTATATTAGGTAAATGCATGGTTAGTACACTAGACTAGGATTTTATATCAAACTATTGACATTTGGTATCTTAAAGGTTAATTGGCAAAGGGACTCTCTCCCGTTGTTGAATGACACTACTACCTCCACCAGTTAAATACTTCAACCACTCCCCATCAATTATGAAAACCCAAAATGCTTCAAGGGTTTGACAAGTGTCCCCTGGGGGAGCAAAGCTTAACCTAGCACTATGTTCTGATGTATACTCTATGAAATAATTAATGCACATTCAAAATAACATTCTTATCAATCTTATAGTGTAGTCGAACATTTCTTCATACCATATTTAATTGCCAACTGAAACTCTTCCAGAAAAAAAAAAACTTAGTAAGAATTCTGTGCTACCTGGTGTTTTATGAAAAAGTATAGATGCCACCTATTGAGACTATTCAGAGTTGTCCTTATGTACACGTGTTTACAACTAACCTATTGAGATTAGACTACCTATCAGGGGCTCATCTCTGGTAAAAATTGATTTTCTCTCCCTCAGGAGCCATTGACTACATGTAACGCTTCATCTATGGGTGAATTCTTGTGAAATTTTCTCATATGTTTGTTTGTATATATGTAATAATAACTGTCATAGGTGAAATCTGAATTGAGAGGGTGATAGGAGATATTGAAGAAATGAGATGGGTACAAACAATGTAAATAATGTGTAGCTATGCATGGCATTTTTCCAGAATAACAAATCAAATAACATGAAGTGCAAACAAACAGTTTCCATTGCACTCTGAAGCTCAGAACCCTCATCTGATATCAAAATTGATCACATCAAAGCAGATGCTGAGACACATAGCCAAACTTTGGGGAGAGTGCAAGGAATCTTACAAAAGAAGGATGAGATAAAAAGACCTGGAGTGTACAGGAGCTCCATGAGAAAAGCAACAGAACCAAGAAATCTGGGCCCAGGTGTCTTTTCTGAAACTTATACTCTAATCAAGGACCATACATGGAGATAACATAGAACCCCTGCACATATATAGCCCATGGCAGCCCAGTGTCCAAATGGGTTCCCTAGTAAGAGGAACAGAGACTATCTCTGACATGAACTCAGAGAGTGGCTCTTTGATCACCTCCCTCTGAGGAGGGAGCAGCCTTACCAGGTCATAGAAGAAAACAATGCAGCCAGTACAGATGAGATCTGAAAGAATAGGATCAGATGTAAGGGGAGGAAGACCTCCCTTATCAGTGGACTTGGAGAGGATCATGGGATTAGGGAGTGAAGGTGGGATTTGGAACGAATGAAGGTGGTGGCTATAGCTGGGCTACAAAGTGAATAAACTGTAATTAATATAAAAAATAAAAATAATAAAAATAAAAAACACTATGAATCAATTTTTCTATGATTAATTGACCATAACCAGAGATGTCTATCAACACAAAAAGAATAAACATTCAAACACAAACTGATAAATATAAAATTGAATTCATGTTTTTCAGTAACATTCAACACCAAAATATAATATATAGATAATTAAATGATAGATTTAGTATTAAAAAGTAACAAGAAATCTAAAATTTATTGAAAATCCTCAAAGTGTTGACTATTTTTCTTGTAGAATCTCTTATTATTGTTTTCCTTATTTTTTATAATGTTGCCTAAATAGTTTGATAGTTTATACTGAAGACGCTAAGGTAAGAACCATGGTGGAAAGATTTAAGAGAAAGACTCTGATGTCAGAGACTGGACATCCCGTCAATTACTGTGTAGAATACAAGAGGGTTCCCAAGCCTTATAAAAGCATATGCCCAGGAGTAGTTGGCTAAAGTAATATGTACTCCTTGTCTTTGTATGTGTGTATGTCTCTGTGTCTGTGTCTGTGTGTGTATGCTTGTGTTCATGTGCCTCTATGCTTTATGTTTTTTGTTTGTTTGTTTAATGTCTTACTATTTTTTTGTTTGATTGATTACTTTTAGGGGTTTTGTTTGATGAGAGAGGGGGAGAATATACATTTGTGTAGGTAGAGAAGTAGGGAGGATCTGGGAGGTGTTGAGACAGTAGAAAAATGTGATCGCACTATTGTCCATATATTTTTGTCCTTATGTGCATGTGTTTAGAGCTGATCACTTGGGACTTGAATGCCTTTCAGGGCTCATCTCTTGTGAAAACTGATTCTCTCCCCTTCAGCAGCCATTGACTCCCTATAACTATTCATCTATGGAAGAGTTTTGTTTGTTTGTTTTGTTTGTTTGTGTTTTAAATAGTCTTTAAAGTCTTCTTTAGGCCAACTAGGAGATAACAAAGAGGCAAGTATGTGTGTGTTTGTGTGAGTGTGTGAATTAAATATTTTTTTCAAACAAGCTGAATCATTAATGTATTATTGCACAAAAAATCAATGAGTAAATGGAGCAGATATGAAAAAGAGGAAATTTGTTTGGAGGATGAAATAATCCTCCAAATGTATCAAAGGACAGTGTCTAGAAAAGTTTTTATTTTTCTTAGCATGTGATATACAAAGTAATTTTGAATTACTTTACATAGCCTCTGATCTGGAAGAGTGTTTAATATGTAGACCTATACTGAACAATGGGTTACAGCAGAATATTACTCTAAATGATACTTGAGCCTATAAATTATGATAGATGTTACATATTATGGCAGGTGAAGCACTCCTTTAATATATTTTTTTTAACTTGTGAATCTGAGTGAGGCATCCCGGAAGCAGAAACACACACACAATGTATATACTCACTTATAAGTAGGTACTAGACCTATAAGATAGGATAAACATACTAAAATCTGTACATCGAAAGAAGATAAACAAGAAAGAGGACCAGGGGTAAGATGATCAATACTCACCTAGAAAAACAAAGAAGATCGACATTGGAAGTAGGAGAAAACAAGTAACAGGCCAGAAGCCTACCAGAGAGGGCCTCAGAAAGACTCTACCTAGCAGTATAGTAAAGCAGATGCTGAGACTCATAATCAAACCTTGGGCAGAGTGCAAAGAATCATATGAAAGAAGGGGGAGGGTAGTATGACCTGGAGAGGACAGGAGTTCCACAAAGACCTAATATATCTCGGTACAGGGGTCTTTTTTTTTTTTTTTTTTAATGAGACTGCTTCTCCAACCGAGGACCATGTGTGAATATAATCTAGAACCACTACTCCGATGTAGCCCATGGTAGCTCAGTATACAAGTAGGTTTCCTAGTAAGGGGAACAGGGATTATTTCTTTTTTTAATGTAATTTATTTATTTTATATTAGTCACAGGTTAGGAACTTTGCATCCCAGGCATAGCTCCCTCCCTCATTCCCTCCCACTCTCCCCATCCCTCCCTCATCTCCTCCCTGCCCCCTCCAAGTCCACCCACAGGGGAAGACCTGCTCCCCTTCCATCCAACCCCAGTTCATCTTGTCTCCTCAGGGCTGACTACCATGTCCTCCCCTGGGATCTAGCCAGTCTGTCACTCCCTGGCGTGTATAGGGGAGGGTCAAAGAGTCAGCCATCAAGTTCATGACTGAAACAGTCCCTGTTCCCCTTACTAGGGTCTTTAGTTGGGCACCAAGCTACCATGGGCCACATCTGAGGGGGCGTTCTAGGCATATCCATACACGGTCCTTGGTTGGAGACAATGTCTCATAAAAGACACCTGTGCCCTGCTCAGTTTGGTCTTTGTGGAGCGCTTGTTCTCCCCAAGTCTTACTAACTTCCCCTATTTTCATTATTATTCCCAGCCCTCGGCCAAAGGCTTGGTTGTGAGTGTTAATATCTGCTTTGATACACTGCTATATCAACACTTTCAGAGGCACTCTTTGGTATGCTCCTGTCCTGTTGCTTGTTTTCTCCTCCATTCAATGTCCATCCCATTTGTTCATCTAAACGAGCATTGATCATACCAACCTGGGTCCTCCTTCTTATATGTCTTCCCTAGGTATAAAATTTCAGTATGAATTTCCTATCCTATAGGTCTATATAAGTGAGTATATACCATATGTTTCTTTCTGCTTTTAGGATACCTTACTTAGGATTATCGTTTCCAGGTCCCACCATTTGCCTGCGAATTTCATGATTTCCTCCTTTGAAATTGCTGAGTAGTATTCCATTGTGTAAAAGTACCATAATTTCTGTATCTATTCCCCAAATGAGGGACATCTGAGTTGTTTCCAGGTTCTGGCTATTACAAATA
>JAQQSO010005562.1:0-11938 GCA_028658305.1 Pachyuromys duprasi
TTTTCTCCTCCACTCAATGTTCATCCCATTTGTTCATCCAAACAAGCATTGATCATACCAACCTGGGTCCTCCTTCCTGTATATCCTCTCTAGGTGTGTAGATTTCAGCTTGACCTTCCTATCCTATAGGTCTATATAAGTGATCTACTTAATTTCTTGATACAGTGTTATGCGATGCAGGCCAGGCTTTTTTCAAGTTCCTAGCTCTCCTACCCCAGCCTTTAGAGTCCTGGCATTCCAGGAGCATTCCATCATGTCCTGCTGAATCTGCTCCCATGAAGAGGATTGAAAGATAAATATGAATCCTCTCAGTCCTTTCTGTTCCTCTTCCCAGGGACAAAAAAACAACGGTCTATTCACTCTGGGGGAAAGGCACCAATATAGACCATTTACCCTGGAAAAGACACTGATATAGACCAAAGGTACAATTTGATCTGGCTAGGACAGTCATTGAATGAGTTTATTTTTCTTATTTACTGCATCATGTAAGACACAAAGTGAAAATGTACCACAC
Source organism: Pachyuromys duprasi (assembly GCA_028658305.1). Classification (NCBI taxonomy): domain Eukaryota; kingdom Metazoa; phylum Chordata; class Mammalia; order Rodentia; family Muridae; genus Pachyuromys; species Pachyuromys duprasi. The sequence continues at coordinate 515 of JAQQSO010005562.1, forward strand.
TTTCTGTATCTATTGCTCCACTGAGGGACATTTAGGTTATTTCGAGATTCTGGCTATTACAAATAAAGCTGCCATGAACATAGCCGAGCAGATGTCCTTATTGAATGGTGGGGCATCTTTTGGGTACATGCTCAAGAGTGGTGTAGCTGGATCTTGAGGTAGCACTGTTCCTAATTTTCTGAAAAAAGCACCAGATTGATTTCCAAAGTGGTTGGGGGGCCTGCAGAGACTGATGGTCCAACCAAGGATCGTGCATGGAGAGGATGTAGACCTCTGTTCAGATATAGCCCATAGTAAGGGGAGCAGGGGCTGTCTATGTCATGGATAAAGTGGCAGGCTCTTTGTTCCCTCTCCCTGGGGGGTGCAGCCTTACCAGGCCACAGAGAAAGGGGATCCATGTAGTCCTGATGAGACCTGATAGGCTAGGATCAGATAGTAGGGAAGGAGGATCTCCCCTATCAGTGGACTAGGGGGGAACATAGGGGGAGGGAAGAGGGAAAGAGGGTAGGTGGGGCTGGGAAGAGATGAAAGAGGATCTACAGCTGGGATAAAAAGATAATAAATTGTAATTAATAGTAACAATAAGTCATAAAAACATAAAATTGTGTAAGTTTGGGGAGAAATATCAACTGAAGTATGTTAGCAAAGACTAAAATGTGGCAAGAGATGCTTGGGGGATTTAAGGAGAAGTTGTTAGAGAACTTGCCTCTCTGAAACAATTTTTTTCCATTCTTAGGACAGGGCAGAATCTCTGACTGAGAAACACCTAGTCCTGTGACATGACTGACTACCCAATTTTAGGAAACCTGAAAGCTTCTTATATTCGGTGACTCCTCAGACATCCCCTGATAGGTATTTTTTTTCTTCTCATAGTAAATTTGTAATTTAAATTGTGAGGGTAGATTTCATCCCTACCTTGGAGCTTGATACAGAAATGATAATACAGAAAAATATTTTAGTTATTCAAACATAGTCTATAAATACATTACATTTTTTTTCTCTGTAGCACTTTTGGAAAAATTGTGTTGCTGCCTTAATCTGCATTAATCCCTTCATTATCTTCCAACTCCTTCAGTATCTTTATGGTGAGTCTGGGCTTTCTGATGCATTCCCATCTCTGTATTTCTGTCTGGGATCTTGAGCTATAAGAAGTTACAGAAACTATTCTTTTTAATTTTTTGATGTGTATTCTTACACAAGAGTTATCTTCTCGGCCATAATCCTTTTGCAATAAGTTTTGTTTTGAGTGAACCTTATCCTTCAAAAGTTGCATAAAATTATTTCATTATTACATTTGATACGTTTTATTATTCCTACACTAAAATGATAATTTTACCCATCTTTGTCCTTTGACTACATAGATTACTATGCATTTTCCACATATATGAGAAGGTTAAGATCGCAATATGAGACTGAAAAAAGATTACTATAAAATGTAAATAAGTTACAAAAAGAAAAATAACTAGGCGTAGAGCTTGGTCTGTAAATGTTCAGCCACAGTAGATGGTAAAGTGACAGGAAGTGCCATGTACAGAGAAAAACCCAATTGTGGTGCCTCATCTATACACTTGACAACTGGTATTTTAAAAGACAGAAAACTGTTAAATTTATCATAGTGATGAACAAACAGTTAATGTGCAAGTCATCAGTGATTCAAGAATTAACTCACATTTAGAATAACCAAGATTATTTTTCATTAAGTATCAAAATATCAAAGTTATCCTTAAAAATCCAAGTATCAGCTGGGTGTGGTGGTGCACACCTATAATCCCAGCACTTTGGGATGCAGAGGCAGGAGGATCACTGTGAGTTTGAGGACAACTACCCAGAGAAACCCTGTCTCAAAAACACAAAACAAAACAAAAACAAAAATCCAAGCACCTAGGGTTCAACAAATATTACCAACAGAGATAAAGTAATGTCTTTTGCAATTTTGATCCATCCACTTTGAAGGTGCTTCTGGTAATTGGTTTATATTTAAGGCTTGTGTTATATATAAATCAGAACTATCAAGCCTCATCGTATTGGAAGTGCTGCTTACCCCCATTTGATCATTACACATTAAAAATGAACTAGTACTAGCACACTGTACCCCACCGTCAAATAAGTGAAGAATGAAATGGTCATTCCCACCCAGGGGATTAGAAGGTTGGTGTGAAGCGGGATCGGAGCTGGTTAGTCAATGGGTATGAACCTATAGCTCACTAGGATGAGAAAATGTTTGATTGCACGTTTGGGGGCTATAGTGAACAATAATATATTGTGCATTTCAAAATTGGCAGAAGAAGGTATTTTGCATATCAGAACTGGCAATTTATTGGATTGAAATGAACTCACTTAACCACTCAATTCTGTTTTCTTCTGAGCACTTTGTATCAAATATAATAAAAAATTCCATGGGAATCAATTAGCATAATTCATGGTAATATTTATTAAATAAAATTGAGGTTTTCCTTTGCATGATGAACATCAAAAGGAATACTTTCTACATTTCTCATATGTACTTTTAACTCTCTGTGCAAATTTTATTTACTCTTTTTATTCATTTGATCAGTAAAGTTTATACCAAGATTTATTTTATCCTGCAACCTTGATGCTATTTTTGAGAGTGGTCCAAGCATTTCCTTTTATTGATATTTTAATATTAGGTTGTGGAGATGTTCAGTGTAAAACTGTTATTGTGTAAACATGAAGACCCGAGTTTACATCACTGTCCACAGCAGTAGGCATCTGTCATTCTAGCACCTGGGAGGCGGAAACAAACATTTTTCTAAGGCTTACTGACCAGCCAGTCTAGATAAATCAGTAGCCTAAGGTTTAATAAGAAACTGTCTCAAAAAATAATGTAAAGGATAGCAGAGAAACATACATTGCTGTCAACCTTTGGCTTTTATGTGCACACACACACTTGTGCATATATACTTGTATCCGTATGTACATAGACACATGACCATGCGTGCGCGCACACACACACACACACACACTTTTATATCTCACCATGAAAGAGACATAGTTACATGATAAAAGCTAGCATTTGGGTTGTTAAGTAGAAACTTACTAGAAATACTAGAGAAAATAACATTTTCAATGGAAATTAATATAGTATCTATGCTAAAGAGATCATAGGACAACCAACCAATTTCTAGAACATAATTTTAAGAACAGAAAGAAATCATTCAACTATACTATCATTGAAGGACCTAATAAAGCAATTTACCTTACTAAATTTAGCAGCCACATTTTAACAGTATGTGCCCAGAGACTTACATATGCTTCCTCCCACCAACCTCATAAATGTGTGTTCAAAATTTGACACAGCGTTAAGAATCAATACCATCCATCTTGACTTGTTGCCTTGTTGGTGGGAAAGCATCCGGCAGACCAGAGGAGAAGTAATCATTGTTGAGCAATGATTGCATCTCCAGTATGTTATTTTTTAAATATGTCTTATGTGTGGAAAGTAGTCCCATGAGAATATAACTAATGTTAAGATGGTAATTACCCAGCTTCAGAGAAGATAAATTCAGCAATGTCAATGTGAAAGGAGGAAATTTTACTGATGATATGAATCAGTAACTGATGCCTCTGTGTGCAGAGAGGAACCAAATTAGACTATTAAAATATTTCCTTAGAGTCTAAGTGATTATACCTCCCTTTCCTCACCTGTTCATCAGAATGCATGCAGTGACACATGCAGCTACTGGAATGATTCCAATCACTTTTCAATTTGGGAGCACATTATGCTTTCTGTTAAATAGGGACATGGATAGTTGGGAATACTTTGGATTAATGTCTAATTTATTTTATTTGCTTTTCTTCTTATAACTGGACAACTCCTTGTAGTTTCATAATTTTTGAATCATCACCCATGAGTCTAAGGTCTTTAGAATGAGCTTCCCGAGGCCTTGTTATTAGTTAGCAAATTTAAAGAACCCGATGCGTCAGCCAAATCTCCTTATGCAAACCAAGTGAAATGTGGGAATGAAGTGATCTAATGTAACAAAGGAGCAAAATGAAATGATTTCTCACAGTTGCCTTTGTTTGTCTATTCTTAACCACCATCCTCTGGAAGTGTAAATGAAAAGTCGGGATGATTTATTTCAGAAACTAAATAAATAGAGCACACCGTTGCCTTTTCAGTTCATTGTGTACCTTCACTTCTGGTGTCTTTCCTCCCTCTGCAAAAGCTATTTCAACAAGGCCATGTAAATGTCTCTAATTGTGAAAGAAAATGTTAATATAACATTTGCACAGTTCAATAGCTTCAAAGCTGTTTCATTGACTATGCTTAAAAGGCAACTTAAACACCGAGACCTCAAGTCCACAGAAATGCCAGTTTAGTGGGACATTTGGTGACAGAGCCTTAAAAACTGCAACAAAGAGGAACGGAATCAAACAGCCCCGTCTTCTAGCTTAATTCAAGCCGTTTAGAAACCCCATGCTTAAGCCAAGGATTATTAGTGATACTATCTACGTCAGCTTGGCTGTTCAGCGAGAAACAGCTCTCTTTTAGAGAAAAAGAGGGGGGAGGCAGAGAAAAAAGAAAGGAAAATAGTTTAAAGCTCAGTAATTCGGGCTTGCATAAATCTTTAATGGGTTCTGTCTTCTTATGATTGGCTATGTGTTTTATTCTCTGCCCAAGGGAGACACTATATGTCTTAGAGTAGAATAATGGTAACTCCATCTTGTGTGTTATATGATATCTGCCAGTAATCCTGAGGATTTGGGCTTTGTCTGCCATAAACAAAAGGCCACCCATCCATAATGTGTCTGAGCTATTCCAGACTCTTCAACTTAGCAGGTGATACCACAAGATGGACGTGAGCAACTAAGCCCATTTGTACCTGCAGGCAATTTTGCCTCCAAGATAAGTTAGAAAATGTAAAAACAACAACAACAAAAGCATATTTCTTTTCCTTCAAGAACAAACTGTGAGCCGGCATCCTGGATTTGGATACATTTCCTAGGGTTTTCTCTGGAGTCAGGACGAAATGTCAAACAATACATGTTTTGTGAGCTGATGAAGAAGATATCATGTTGTGGATTAATTTATTGGAGATATATTAATTTCAAACCCTTGCATAAAACAGATGATATTTAAAGTAGGGGGTATTTATGATTTGCATGTTAAGGTTTCATAAAAGATGAGTAAAATTATGTAGAAAATTCTAATTTATCATTACTCTACCTCTGGGCATTGTAGACTGAGTTAGGCTCTGGGTGGTTAATCTTCCTAAATTGGTGGATTTATTCACTCAGACAAATGTATACCTATTACCTCTGTAAGACTTTCTCAACTCTGAGAACCCAAGGAAGCCTAGCTTTTAGAGGGCTTCAGGAACTAACTATGGAGTTTTAATCTAAAAGAGCATCTGCTGTATTTTTTTTAGCATGCCTGATACAGCAATTCCGAAAAAGTTTAAGCTATCAATTCCATCCTGATAGAAAGAGTGTGCCTTTAAGTCATGACTCACTTAGAAAGAGTGTGCCTTTAAGTCATAACTCACTTAGAAAGAGTGTGCCTTTAAGTCATGACTCACTTAACAGGGCCAACAACGTGAGAAAATTCCCAGGTTGGCTGGATGGAGCAAACCATTTCACAAGCTAGATCTTGTAAAGAAGGAAAGTATTTCGAACTAAATATCCAAGTAGAGACAAAACCCATGTGAGACTACCGCAAAGCCAGCGCAAAGGTGCGTTAACTATGAATATCTGCTTTGTGGGATGCCATTTACAGGTGAAAGGGTAAATTATAATTTTGAGTTAATGAATTTTAACAAAACATGAGCCATCCATCAGTAATTGGACCTAATTCTATTGTTATAAACTTGTGACATCATGTAATACACTCTGGCAATTACATCCAATTAAAAAAACACAACAACAAAAAGAAAGCAAATCTGATGACAGAGCACTGGCTAAAAGCTATACCATGTGACTTCTTTTAGTATGGATTGCAAATATCCTTTTCACAATATGTGACCATGCAGGGCTGATATCTCTAAATAATGTTTTCTTAATTATTAAAATTATTTTTATGATTTATTCTTGGTCTACAAATCATAAACTAACAAGAGGATTGGCTTATTAGTTATTTAGTAGATCAAATGTTGCTTTGCCATGTTCCTTCTAGTATATGCAAATTTTATAAAAATACATTTTAAAAACAGCATGCAATAAATCCTGGAACTCTCTTCTTAAAGAAATACATTTAGAATTTATTATGTTTCTAAGTTTTTGACTACTTTCTCTTAAACTTTAATGAATTAAAATAATGAAATGAGTATTCTCTGTGCTTATTCATATTTTAAACTATTGAAATATTATATCCTGAATTATTTTCTTACATTGCTTATTTGAACTAGATTGGCTTCAGTTTTACTCTGTACAAGATAAAATAAATCTTGTAGTATTTTTATTACTTAGAACTTTTTAAATTTAAATGTATTTTGATCATATTCTTCTTCCCAAAGTCTTTCCAGATTCTCTCCCACACCCACCCAAATTTATGTTCTTTCTCAACAAACAAAAATCCAGTACAATAACAAAATTCTCCAAGACCAAGAAAACAAAATTTAAAAAAATCCATAAAAAACAAACAAAAACAAAACCAAAACTCCCACCAAACTGTACCTAAATAACAGCACGCTAAAACGAAACAAAGCAACCTGTGGAGTCCAGTATATGTTGGTCAACTATTCTTCTGTGGAGTTCTTAGAAAGCTGAGGGGAGGGATTTGATGGTGACATCTCATTTAAGCTTAAGTCTTTCAAAGTCTCTTACTGTCCATGTAATGTCTGAATATGGGGGTCTATAGTTGCTCTATCTTCTGCAGGAGGAAGTTCCCTGATGATGGTTGAACAAGGCACTGACCTATGAGTATAGCAGAATATAGTTAGGAGAATTTTATCACTACATTTTTAAATCTTTTCATACCAGTATCCTTTGGTTTTACCCTAGGTACCTGGCATTTCGGGTATTAGATTTTGGTCATCCAAGCAGTGCCTAGTATGGGTTCCATCTTGTAGAGCGGGCCTTAAGTCAATTAGGTTATCGGTTGGTTACTCGAACAAGCTTTGTACCTTCATTGGGCTAACATATCTTGCAGGTTATGTAACTGTTAGTGAGTCATGGCCTTGTTAAGTGAGTCAAGGACATTATAGATAAAGAGTTTGTGGCTAGATTCCTTTTTACATTTATGTTTTGACAGTGTGGGGAATACAGTTCAGTATCAAACACATTGGAAGGCAGAGGTGAAGGCTCTCGTGGGTGCCAGCTTGACATTTCCATTTTCAATGAGTTGTGTAGGTGTGCTCTTCAGCAGTGGAGCCTTGGCTTTGCTTCCAGTTTGCAGAGAACAACCTATGGACTTAGCAGCAGTCTTGGTTGTTTGGCTGTTCCCATAAGGCCCATTTGATCAACAACATAATTGATGTAACCTTATCCCAATACTGGAAACTTTGCTTGGTGCCAACAGATGTCCAGTTAGGACTCTGTCTCCCCCACTATTTGCTGTTTTCATTTAGATCATCTTCATTTTTGTGTATATTTTAGGAAGTTTCTAATGTATTAGGTTTTTATACTACTCCTCAAATGGCCCTTAATTGTAGCTCTATATTCTTGTATTCCCTCCTATAACCTCTTTCCTCTTCCCCTTCATTACTTGATCATGCCATTACAGTTCTGCCCATATCCATCCACTTCTATCCCTTCCATTTTACTTTCCTAATGAGATTTATCTGTTCCCTCTAGTCCCTTAATCTATACCTGCCCTATGTGGTTTTGTGGGTTGTAGCTTGGTTATTATTTGTTTAATTGCTAATGTCTTAGTCAGTGTTCTATTGCTGTGAAGAGACACCGTGAACATGGTAGCTCTTATAAAAGAGAACATTTAATTGGGGTTTGTTTACAGTGTTTACAGTTTCAGAGTTTTAATATATTATCCTCATGTCAGGGAACATAGTGGCACACAGGGAGACTTGGTAGCTGAGAGTTACATATCTGGATCTGAAGGCAAGAGAAAGAGAGAGAGAGAGAGAGAGAGAGAGAGTCACTGGAGCTGGTTTGGGCTTCTGAAACCTCAAACCCTTCCTCCAGAGATGTACTTCATCCAACAAGGCCATATAGCCTAATCCTTTCGAATAGTTCCACTTCCTGATAACCAAGGATTCAAATCTATGAGCCTAGGTGAGCCATTCTTATTCAAGCTATATAGCCTGTTATTCAAGTATATAGCCTCACTTTGTAATTATTTGTGATTATAAACCCATCTCCAAAAATGTGGTAAATACATTCTGCTGAGTTAATTTAGTGTTACTTTTTTAATATGATTTCAAGACTGACCACTTGGTATTTAATAACCAATTAGGGGGCTTACCCCTGTCTTAGTTGCCTCACCATGTCTTAGTTGCCTGTAGTTCTTTTTTCAAGAGTGAGAACCTGTGAGAATTCCTCCCTGTCATGTTAGCAAGTCAATTGATGCTATCCTTGTTCTGATCTTTCTTAGGCTACCACACTATTGAACTGCCATAGATGTAGCTTCCCTGGCACATCTAGAGGATACAAGCTCATAGCCAATTTCCTGTTTGTTTTTTTTTCACTTTAACAATCTTCTTACCCCCTCTTCCTGAGATTTCTGTGTAGGAATTGCATTGTATCAGTTTAGGTAGAGCAACCATGGTCAGTTGTTCTCTGCATTTTGATTATTTGTAAGTTTTTCCAATGGTCTCTGCTGCAAAGAGAAGTTTCTTTGATAAGGGGCAAGAGCTACACTTATATCCAGTATAGGAATAAATATTTAAAAAGAAGTTAAGAATTGTGCTAGTTTAGTACATTAGAAGTCTTAAGTTCTCTATGGAGAACATTCCACATTTCAGGGGTGAAACTAGAGGCCATGAGGATTAAAAAAACAAATTTCCAAAATCATGTAGTTGACTTCTTTAAAACTTCAATCTGTTGACTCTTGTCATGCCTTCGAGTTACCAAACCAGTTCTAATTTCTTGACTACAAACTATTTTTATATATTTGAAACAACTGTCTTGTTTTCATGTGTTCTTTTCTTCTCTGAAACTATTTAAATGACTTTAATTACTTCCAGTGGAAAAAAAATCCTTTGGGCCTTTTCACTACACCTCATCAATGTTCTACCTTGAGCCTACACTCCATATGTGGTCTGACCAGTGCGAGATACAAAGAAAATCACTTCAATTTACTATTTAGTACTCTGGTTCTGCTAACTTCATTTAAGATTAAATTAGGGTTCTTTTGGCAGCCACATCGCACTATTGACTTACAATGAACTATTCAACTTGTCATTATGAAAGCTTTCAGGTTTTTGTGAGATGAGCCGCCACTGAAAACAGACACATAGAAGGTCAAGGGTGTCCACCGTTTTATTTAATTAACTGCTGGCAAAGCTTGACTGTGTCTGAGGGACGTAACACAGGAGAGCAAGTTAAAGACCCTGAATTCTATCTCCACTGTGTTAACATCAGTATATTGGCCTGCTGCATATTTCATGTCATACACACTAACCCCCTCCAGCATATGCATTCAGAACATATTCTTTTCTTTTCTATGTGTGTGTGTCTGAGCTGATGAAGACAGAGGCATTGGTGAGGTGGGCCAAAGGGAAATAATAGTGATCTTCCTAGAGACCATCTCAAGTCAGTTTAATGAACACTGTGTTGTGCTTAGTTTCCTCGGAGATGAAGCCAACTCTAAGCTCTGCTCTTTGGACATCTCTCTGTATCTTGTCTACACATGATGTTGGTTGGATCCAGTCAATATTTTATAAAACTGCAGATACAGCACCCTGTGATCCACCTTTTTAAAGCAATCACAGGAAACACATGGTGATGATCTGGAATATAGTTTTGGTGAAACTTTTAGGGATCATTTTTTTTGTTGTTTTGTTTTCAAAAGGTTGTAAAGGACTTTATTTTTAGTTTCATATTTTTCCCGTTTGGATGACATTAGGAAGTAAGTTTCAACCTGGAGACATGTTTCTAAGTTAACTATATGTTTTAAATGATTCTAAGTTGCTATAGAAAGAGTAACATGGTTCAAAAAAAAACAGTAGAAGCTAAAATTTCAATTCACAGAAATGAGCAATTATGTAATATTTTTGAAACTTAATGTTAGCTGTATTTTAGCATTTTGTGCTATAGTATACATAGTAAGATATAAAATTTAACAATCGGTTTATCAGTATGTGTGTGTGTGTGTGTGTGTGTGTGTGCATGGGGTCAGCACTTGGTATACTATTGTATACACTCTAGATGGCAATCCACTTTAAAAAGAAATGAAAGTAAAATGAATAAGGTATTGGAGTCCTACAAATTAAGTGGCCTATTGATAGACTTTAACAGCATGGGCAAAATACATTTTGCAAACAGATTTTAGGTAGGCTTGAATATGAAGTAGAATATCATCCTAATAAATTTTCATGTTTACTTTTTTAAAATGTAAGTTATTTATTTTTATATCAATCACAGGTTAGGTACTTTGCATCCCAGGCGTAGCCCCCTCCCTCATTCCCTCCCACTCTCCCCATCCCTCCCTCATCTTCTCCCTGCCCCCTCCAAGTCCACCCACTGGGGAGGATCTCCTGCCCTTCCATCGGACCCTAGTTCATTCTTGTCTCCTCAGGGCTGGCTGCAATGTTCTCCCCTGGGATCTAGCTAGGCAGTTACTCCCTGGCGTGTATGGGAGAGGGTCAAAGAGCCAGCCATCGAGTTCATAACAGAAACAGTCCCTGTTCCCCTTACTAGGGTCTTCAGTTGGACACCTAGCTACCATGGGCCACATCTGAGCAGGGGTTCTAGGCCATATCCATACATGGCCCTTGGTTGGAGAAACTGTCTCATAAAAGACCCCTGTGACCTGCTCAGTTTGATCTTTGTGGAGCACTTGTTCTCCACAAGTCTTATTAACTTCCCCTATTTTTATTATTATTTCCCACCCTCTGCAAAAGGCTTGGTTGTGAGTCTTAATATCTGCTTTGATACATTGCTATATTGATTCTTTCAGAGGCCCTCTTTGGTATGCTCCTGTCCTGTTGCTTGTTTTCTCCTCCATTCAATGTCCATCCCATTTGTTCATCTAAACGAGCATTGATCATACCAACCTGGGTCTTCCTTTTTGTATATCTTCCCTAGCTGTATAGATTTCAGCATGACCTTCCAATCCTATAGGTCTATGTAAGTGAGTATATACCGTATGTTTCTTTCTGCTTTTGGGATACCTCACTTAGGATGATCATTTCCAGGTCCCACCAGTTGCCTGCGAATTTCATGATTTCCTCCTTTTTAATTGCTGAGTAGTATTCCATTGTGTAAAAGTACCATAATTTCTGTATCCATTCCTCAACTGAGGGACATCTGGGTTGTTTCCAGGTTCTGGCTATTACAAATAAAGCAGCC
>JAQQSO010005563.1:0-11938 GCA_028658305.1 Pachyuromys duprasi
CCTCCGCTGAATGCAGGCCTGTCTGAAATGGTGTCCGAGGCCTTCTCTGTCTGTCCTGTCAATCACAGATGCTGGCATTTTAGGTCCCAGAGTTCAGTCTCCTGGTCGCTGCATTGTTTCTGCTGTCCTACTCCTCAGGCACAGTGTCCTCTAGTGGCAGTCATCTTGGATCTCCCCCCTGCTACATCTTTATTAAAATAACATTTACATTAGAAAAATCTACAAACAGTTAAATGATGTAAAAATCTTCATCCATCCAAATGAAGGAACACTACGTGGCCAAAGCAAAGTTATGCCATGAAGCAGCAATTATAGAGTTGACAGAGTTCACATGTAGAGTGTCTTTACTTCCTGCTCTTGGCATGTTCTTTTGGCATAATCATTAATGATATGACTGCCTCAAAGTTCTTAGCCACTTTTGCCTCATCATAAGTATAGTCTCCATATTCTTTTTGAACTTGTCAAAGGCTGACATGTGTCCAACCATTAGTGCTCTGAGACAACTACTCAGGTTTGTAGTAGTTGTCAGTCTCCAGGTGTGAGTGCTCCCACTGTGGCCAACTTCAAACCACAAATTAAGTTACTGAATGAAGGTTTGGAGTGGTAAGAACGCCATTGTTCATGTCAAACTGGCTTAGTACACATTTGAGCAGACTTAACACTGTGTGGGCAAGTAGTGCGGAAATACCAAATGGGAGATTGCCAATAATTTGATCAAATGGTAAGTGGATGTTGTTTTAAGGTTTCTATTGCTGTGACAAAGCACCATCATAATTTACTCTGTAACCAGAGGCCTCACTCTCCTTAAGCTACTACTACTAAGTCTAGTCACAGTTTACCCTGTTGCCAGACTTAGAAAAGAGATTTCAAAGTAATTGTTTTTTTTTTTACTATTTATTTATAAGAACTCACTTCATAGTGACTACTCACAATAATTAACCACCTGTGCCTCAAGGTAAGTAATTCAATAAATAAAATAAAAGTGATACAAACATGTTAGGTCTGAGAATATGAAGGTTTAAGTTGTGAGGATTTAAAAATGTTTTAGGGTCTATGAAGGTGTTTTAAATAAGATATGTAAATACAAATAATAAAGGTTAGAGGGCATAAAAGTTTAAATTATAAAAAAGGTGTTTTAAGGTTGATAACTGTATGTTGTTATGGTTGGAGGACGTGAGAGCTTGAATGGTAATGAAAAAATGATTTTAGGTGGATAAAAGGAATTAAAAAATGCTTCAGATTCCTTTCAGTAACTATGTTACTACTGTAGTGAAATTTCAAAACATCCAGTTTTAGTATTAACTAATAGAGTCCTGATAAACTATGTAATCCGGCTCTAGTCAGTACTGCTAATATTGTCATAATCACAAGCTCAAAATTTAAAATTTCCTGATTGTCATAGACTTAAAAGGGATTTCTTATTGTGCTAAATCTCTATGCTCCCAGTCTTCCGGATAGAGGGAAGAAGTCCAAATTTCATGGTCTGTGGTCATACTAAAAATCAAGATCAAGTGATTGTTTGTCCCTTCTGTTCCACAGAAAGTTTGTCTTCCCTGAGCTCACCTTACACAATGTTCATGCTTTTCACCCAAATCAGTTCTTGTGCCTCTACAATGACACAAAGGTGTATGTCTGCTCACTTTTCTACAACTTGGGTCTCAATGCAGATTACAATGGTAATGGTAACACGCCGAAAACTAACCTCTTTGTGTAAACTTAAAAAAGATTATTATAATTTTCAACCACCTTGCAAAACTGGAGGGTTCTTTGACCTTCATGTTCCTGGGAGAAGAGTGCTGCTTCTACATCAAGAAGTCTGGCCTGGTGGAGACCCAGATTGAGTCACCCCAGAAACTGGGGGCAGGACCTCAGATGGCATAATCAACGTACTTCCAAAACCCCAATCTGACACCATTTTGCCTACCATTATGCGAGCAGTTGTTCTTGTTTGTCTATTTTTCCTTCTCGTCCCAAGTCTGTGGCTACAATCTTATAGGACATTGGCCTTTCCCTTATGAAAATGTCAGAAATTTTAGTGCTCAAGGAATGGTTGGTGAAATTGGAAAGGATCACAAACAAGTGAGTTGGGGCTGAAACAGTGAAATATTCTGGAGAGTGAGGGAGAGTGCTGACAGGAACATGCTATTATGGGTCTGGGGTAGCTCAGAGATTCACCGTGTACAGAAATATTTTAATAAGAAGAGGCTTTTTTACTTAGGTACTGGCAACTAATGTGGGTCCAGCAGTGAACCGGAGAGTGCGCCCAAGATGTAACTACTAGCCACACCAGCGCAAGGCTTATAAAGTCAAAAACCAGAAGATTATATTTATTCTGTCTACTTGTAGGCAGGCTCTAATTTTAACATATATGTCTAACAGTTGTCCTAGTCATCTTTTGAGCAGAGTAAGCTAGTTTGATTACAAACTAGTCTTATGAACACTATCTGAATACTATTATGTGAGAACAACAAATTTTACAAGATCTTTCAATTTAAGAATTGTCTTCAGTGTCTGGGAAAAAGAGGAAGTGGGCTGCTAGGGTACACTCAGTACAAGTTAAGGGCTTACACATTAGAGGCATTTTTTGCTTTTTGTTTTCTCAAGCATAGATAAGCCTAAACTTTAATATAATGTTAACCATCAAAGTGCCAAGAAAAATGTTGCTAGGATGTATATCTGTATTTACCCAGGAAAGACGAGCTGTCATCAAATGGATAAAAGAAAAGTAGAAGCTCATAACAGACAATACATCGAAATTTTCTTTTATTCTTGTTTAACCAACCACAGAAAGCAACCTCCCTGGGGACAAGGCCCCATTTAATGTATGATTGATTTTTCAGTTCTTATTGTATAAGGATACTGTGTTAAATGAACGCCCTCCATAAGAAAAGAAAGAAACATCCTGAGGAGCTGGAGGAATAATCACCTTAAGGATGTGACTAATCTAGGAAAACTCAGATAAGGCATGAGAGTCTACAGAGCCAAGGAGAGTGCAAACAAAAATTCAGCAGAGGCCAGAGCAAAAGAAATCCTATATAACATAATAAGGAAATACATGTTTTTGAGATTTTGGGAATATTGTTTATTCTGAAGAGGTAATGGGAACACTGCAGTATATTAACTGAGGTGGAAAGAATAAGATGATATCAGCAAGATGGCAGAAAAGGAGGGCTCTGGGTATAGTCTTCTAAAATAAACACTGACAGAGCTGCTGCACATAGGAACACCTTTGTGAAGATACTTTCACTCAGCAATGAGGGTGTAGTACCTTGTTAGAGGACAAAAAGAAGAAAAACTGCATTAAAAAGAATAAATATGAGCCAGTTGTAATGACATATTCCTGCAACCCCAGCAGAATCTTACTTTTTAAAAGCATCAATGACTGGATAAAGGACTCAAATGAAACAGGTGAATGAAGCAAGGAGATCAGTTTAGGCCATTGTAAAAAGGCTAACAAAATGCATTAAATAGTCAGCAGTTTTAGAAAAGAGCCATAAAAACATAGACTAAGAAATTAACTAATAAAATAAAAATCTGAAAAAAAAGTAAAACAAATTCTGGAGGTAAAGCAGTCAATCTTTGTAAAAAGCACAGTATCAACAGATAAAGCCATGCAGAAGGACAGATACATCTAGGTAAAGCTGAAAAAATACTAATAATGAGTATGACAAACACTTTCACAAACTTGGAAGTGATTTATGAATGCAAGGGGGCAGAAGAGCTTCACTAAAGGTAGAAAGGTATTGTGTACTGACCGAAATTACAGAAAATTGCCCAAACTTAAAGAAAGACACTGACATTTAAATGCAAGAATCATTTAGGATCTCTAGACAGAATCTTTTTAGGCCTTATCACACTCAGATGTCAAAAAGTCATGGCAAAAGGTGGTGATGTGCTTGGTGTTAAAGCATTTGCTAAGAATGCACAAAGTCATAGGTTTAATTTCTAGCCCAGCCACATCCCCAAGAAAATTATAAAATAAAACTAAAAAAGGTCACTACATGTTAATATGTCACCATATCTTTAGTTTTGTTTTATAATGTCATTACACACTATAGTATGCATAAAATTATAACACAAAACTAAAGAAGTTTACTATATGTTAATATCTAATGACATAGTAATACATAGATATATCATTGTGTATAGTAATGTACTATGTAGTCATAGTAATAGGACATCAAACAAGAAGCCGTAATAGTTGTAAACACTTATTCTCCAAATGTTGGTGCTCTCTGTGTCATAACACAAATGCTGAGCGTTATGAAGAGTCAGATGAATACTGACATAATAACAATGGCAGACTTCAATACACCACTCATATCTTTGGGTAGGTTCTCCAAACTAAAAACCAATAATGAAAAATCAAAGCAAAACAATAGTATAGACAATTTGGATTTAACTGGTTTCTACAGACTATGCCATCCAACAGATAGGGAAAACATATTTTTCTCATGGCCTATGGAAACCTCTTTAAAGTAGATTACATTGCAGATTGTAAAGCAATCCTAAAGTACACTAAGATCTTTATATTTCACCTTACACTGAAATCAAATATAAATGGATTAAAAACTTTAATATAAGACCTGAAGCTTTGAAAGTGCTGGAGGAAAACAGATAAATTTCTTCAAGACACAAGCTTAGACAGGACTTTCTGAAAAGGTTCTTAAAGCTTAGAAAGTAAGCCTGAGTGCTGGACAAACGGATTGATTGAGACTGCAAACATCAGCAAAGCAAAAGTGAAAATAGATAACAGAATGGGAAAAAGTCTTTGCCAATGAATAATAATAAGAGGACTCATATCTAGAATAAATAAAGATATATAAAAAATTAAATGCTATGTTTATCCTATATTTTATGGCCGACTTACTAGTGAGTATATATCATTTGTGTCTTTCTGCTTCTGGGTTACCTCACTCAGTGTGATCTTCTCTAGTTCCTACCATTTGCCTACAAATTTCATAATTTCCTTGTTTTTAATTGCCATAAATGTACCACACTTTCTGTATCCATTCCTCCTTTGAGGATATCTAGGCTATTTCCAGATTCTAGCTATTATGAATAGAGCTGCTATGAAGACGGTTGAGCAAATGTCCTTATTGAATGGGGGAGGTGGCATCTTTTGGGTATATGCCTACAAGTGATATGGCTAGATCTTGAGGTAGTACTATTCCAAATTTTCTGAGGAAGCACCAGATTGATTTCCAAAGTGGTCGTACACGGTTACATTCCCACCAGCAATAGAGGGAGGTTCCGCGCTTTTTCCACATCCTCTCCAGCATGCATCATCCCTTGAGATTTTGATCTAAGCCATTCTGATAGGGGTGAGGTAAAATCTCAGGGTCATTTTTATTTGCATTTCCCAAATGACAAAGGACAATGAGCATTTCTTTAAGGGTTTCTCTGCCATTCAATATTCCTCTTTTGAGAAATATTGAGAAGCATCTGTTTAGCTCTGTATTCCAGTTTATTTTATCTTTTTTGCTTTTTGTCCAAAATTTTAGCATTAATTACAGTTTATTCACTTTGTATAACAACTGTAGCCTCTCCCTTATTCCCTCCCAATCCCACCCTCTCCTCCACTGATGAGGGCAGTCCTCCTCCTCTTCCTTCTTATCCTAGTCTATCAGGTTTCATCAGGACTGGCTGCACTTTCTTCCTCTGTGTCCTGGTAAAGCTGCTCACCTCTCAGGGGGAGGTGAGCAGAGAGTAGGCCACTGAGTTCAAGTCATAGACAATCTCTTTTCCCATTACTAGGGAACCCACTTGGACACTGAGCAGCCGTGGGCTACATTTGTGCAGAGGTTCTAGGTTATCTCCACGAATGGTCCTTGGTCAGTCTCAGAAAACACCCCTCTGTTCAAAATTTTTGGTTCTGTTGCTCTCTTTGTGGAGCTCCTGTACCCTCCAGGTCTTTCTATCTTCCCCTTCTTTCGTAAGATTCCCTGTATTCTGCCCAAAGTTTGGCTATGAGTCTCAGCATCTGCTTTGATGCTGGGAGGAGTCTTTCAGGGGCCCTATGTGGTAGGCTCCTGTCCTGTTCCCTGATTTCTCCCTCTTCTGATGTCCACCCCTTTGCCTTTCTGAATGAAGATTGAACATCTTATCCAGGGTCCTCCTTCTTGATTAACTTCTTCAGGTGTCTAATACACACATATAAGTGAGTATTTCTGCTACCCCAGTTTTAAATTGGTTTACTTGGTTTTTTAGTGTTTAACTTCTTCAGTTCTTATGTATTCTGGATATTAGCCCTCTGTCAGATTTAGGGTTGGTGAAGATGTTTTCCCACTCTGTGGGCTGTTGTTTTGTTCTGATGACAATGTCCTTTGCTTTACAGAAGCTTTTAAGTTTCATAAGGTCCCATTTATTAATTGTTGATATTAGAGCCTGTACTGTTGGTGTTCTGTTCAGGAAGTTGTCTCCAGTGCCAATGAGGTCAAGCCTCTTCCCCACTTTTTCTTCATAGAAGCTCTATTAATATTAGCCAGAATCTGGAAACAACCTAGATGTCCCTCAAAGGAGGAATGGATACAGAAAATGTGGTACATTTTCACAATACAATACTACTCAGCAATTAAAAACAAGGAAATAATGAAATTTGCAGGCAAATGATGGGAACTCAAAAGACCATCCTGAGTGAGGTAACCCAGAAACAGATAGACACTTATGATATATACTCACTTATGAGTGAATATTAGTCTTATGATATAGGATAAACATACTAAAATCTCTAGCTCTAAAGAAGCTAAATAGCAGGGACTACAGAGATGGCTCAATGATTAAAAGGACTGGCTGCTCTTCCACAGGACCAGGGTTCAATCCCAGTACCAATCTAGCAGCTCACAACTGTAACTCCAGCTCCAGGGGATCGACACACACACATACATGCAGGCTAATCACCAATGCACATAAAATAAAAATAAATAAATTTAAAAAAAGAAGCTAAACAGCAAGGAGAACCCTAGGGAAGATGCTTAATCCTCATTCAAAAGGTCAAACAGGGTAGACATCAGAAGTAGGAGAAGACAAGGAATTGGACAGGAGCCTTCTACATAGAACCTCTGAAAGACTACCTACCAAGGTATTGAAAGAGATACTGAGACTCATAGACAAACTTTGGGCAGAGTGTTGGAAGCCTTATGCAAGAAGAGGGAGACAGAAAGACCTGGTGGGGACAGGAACGCCACAAGGAGAAAAACAGAGCCAAAATACCTGGGCAAGGGAGACTGATACACCAACTAAGGAGCATGCATGGAGAGGACCTAGACTCCCTGTTCAAAGAAAGCCCATTGGTTGTTCAGTTTCCAGGTGAGTTCCCTAGTAAGGGGTACAGGTTCTGTCTATGACATGAACTCAGTGGCCTGCTATTTGTTCACCTCCCCTTGAGGGGGTGCAGCCTAGCCAGGCCACAGAGTAAGATGATACAGCCAACCCTGATAAGACCTGATTGGCTGGGGTCAGATAGAAGGGGAAGAAATCTTCCCCTATCAAGGGACTAGGGAAAAGGCATAGAGGGGAGAGAGGGAGGCTGTGTGAGACTGGGAGGAGACAAGAAAGGGGGCTGCACAGGGATACAAAGTGAATAAATTATAATAAATAAATATATAAATTTAAAAATTCTTAAAATTCAACATTAAACTATTTCCAGAAATCCCATCTACAAATAGCTGAATGCACTTCTCAAGAGAAGAAACACAAAGGGCCAAGAAATGTTGAAAAACTACACATTAAAGCTAATATATTAAATTGGCTATCATTAAGAAAACAACATATGCTGGTGAGAATGTGTGGAAGGAGGAACCCTTGCACATACACTGTTGAGGGGTATATAAACTGATACAGCCCTTGCGGAATTTGCAGCTACTCAGAAAATATAGAGGTTTCTAAAAATACAAGTACTATATGATCATTTCTAGGATATACCTAAAGGACTCTTAAGTCCTATTATAGGTATACTTGCTCATCCATATTCATTTAAGTGTTATTCATAATAGATAAGAAGTGGACCAGCCTAGATATTCATTAAGCAATGAATGGATAAAGAGACACTATTAATATACACTGAAATTTAATTCATCTATAAAAAAGAATAAAATCATGATTTTGCAGGAGAATAGACAAATAAAAATCCTTATGTTAAAAAGAAAACTAAACTCAGAAACACACACACACATGCAGATGCACATGAGAGAAAGACACAAAGAGAAAGAAAGAAAGAAAGAAAGAAAGAAAGAAAGAAAGAAAGAAAGAAAGAAAGAAAGAAAAAAAGGATTTATAACCTGTTTGTTGATTTTTAGCATGATGACAAAATTTCACTTAGTATGTGAAAAAATTATATTCTATTTTCAACTTCCATATTCCCATCAGCATTCCTTTGCTGATGGATGCTCAGTCTACTCTCACAAATGTTTTTGTTTTGTTTTTAATGTTCTTTCAAACACAGATATACAAACATAGGTCAGCTCAAGGCCCTGTTTTAAAGTTTTTAGAACATTGCCCTTAGAAGGGGAATCACTAGATCATACCACAATTCTATGCTTAAATTTTAAGGAGACTCATGACTTTTAAAGAAAGTATGGTAAATTTTTTAAACATTCTAATTTTAATAAATGCACAAATTTCTGCAAAGGCTTGCTTTTTCTTCAAGTAAATACAAATTTATGTGCCAGCAACCTCATCTTACTGGATCCCTGAATAACCCTCACTAGGAACTACATAAATAAAAAGTGGGCCAGATCTGCAGAGAATAGCGTAGGCCGATGGGCAAAGAATTATAAGAACCAATATCACAAGTGACAGAATCGTTCCTCAAAGCTGCCAAATACAGTGAATTATAAATTCCAGAGAGATTTTATTAATAGGAATTAAAGGTGGTAAACACTACATCCTGACCCAAATACACTAACTCAGAAAGAAATTGCCTTGCCCATGGACAAAGATTGCACTTCCTTGTGTCAAGTTTGACATCTTCTAGTCAAACTAAAAGGGAACACAACAAGTCAAACAGGACATCAGGCTTTTTCTTTCACTTTTTTCTTTTTTTTATACATCTGTGTGATTTTCTAGGTTATGTGGGATTCTAAGGAGAGCTTGCTGATAGCAATAAAATGGTGTGTGACAGGACAAAAAAGAAGACAGAAGAAAGAAAGCAGCACAAGGCAGAGGAAAAAGAGATGTAGGGAACAAGGAAGGGACAAAAATGGAATGAAGATGGGGAAGAGATGGATGAAAGGAAGGAGTGGTGCTTATTTTCTGTTCCATCTGCCCTAAGGAGGTGGCTGCTTCATTCTGGAAGTAAGACCTGAAGAGGGTGAAGGGCTTTTGAGAGTTCAGGAATCAATCTGAGAATACCAGGTTTTATTTTATTGCTGTTGGTGGTGATGTTAGTATTGTTTTTGTCTTGATTTGTTTGAGACAGAGTCTGTCTTAGCTTACTCTTGCTGTGATAAACCACCATGACAAAAACAACTTAGAGAGGAAGTTTATTTGCCTTATGTTCCACATCACAGTACATTATCAAAGAACACGTAATCAAGCACGGAAAGAACCTGGAAGCAGGAGTTGAAGCAGAGACCATGAAGGAATGGTGTTGCTGATGCTCAGCCTGCTTTTTTACAGAGCCCAAGATGACCAGCCCAGGGATGGCACCATCCACAATGAGTTGCCCCTCTCCCATAGAGCATTAAGAAAATTCCTTATAGCATCAGAGAGATGAAAATCAAAGCAAATCAAAACGACCCTGAGATTTCACCTTACACCCATCAAAATATCTGAAATAAAACTCAAATGACAACACATGCTAGAGAGGTTGTGGAGAAAGGGGATCAGGATCCTTCCTCCATTACTGGTGGGAATGAAAACTGGTACAACCACTTTGGAAATAAATCTGGTGCTTTCTCAGACAACTAGGAATAGCGCTTCCTCAAGACCCAGCTATACCACTCCTAGGCATATATCTAAAAGTTGCTCAACTACACAACAAGGATATTTGCTC
This sequence comes from Pachyuromys duprasi, assembly GCA_028658305.1. Lineage (NCBI taxonomy): Eukaryota > Metazoa > Chordata > Mammalia > Rodentia > Muridae > Pachyuromys > Pachyuromys duprasi. Next base: position 9,995 of record JAQQSO010005563.1, read on the forward strand.
AATCATGTTTGTAGCAGCTCTTTCTGTAATAGCCAGAACTGGAAACAACCCAAATATCCAACAACTGAGGATTGGATACTGAAATTTTGATATTTTTACACAAAGGAATACTACTCAGCAATTAAAAATGAAGAAATCATGAAATTTGCAGGCAAATTGTGGGATCTAGAAAAGATCATTCTGAGTGAGGTATCCCAGAAGGAGAATGACACACATGGTATATACTCACTTATATAAACCTATATGATATGATAAACATACTGAAATCTATACACCTAAAGAAGATAAACAAAAAAGAGGATCAATCCTCACATAGAAAGACAAATTGGGATCCAAGATGGCTACCACGAGAGAACACTGTATCTGAGGAGTAGGACAGCAGTAACAACACAGCAACCAGGAGACTGAACTCTGGGACCTAAAACACCAGCATTTGTGATTACCAGGTGAGCAGAACTCCTACAGTGAGGAAATCAAGTGGGAAAATCCTAGGGACACCCAGTTATTACCCGGAAAAACTCTGAGTGACCGGCAGCACACAGCTCTGATCTGAACGAGCAGCCGCACTGGGTGCCAAGAGCCGCCATACCAGACTGGGTCACACAGTCTCCGTGCCAGACTGAGAGGGCCTAGGGTACCGTTTCCGACCGGCTTGCATCCAGCGGGCACACACTGCTCAGCTCCGCTGACAACCACACCAGACCGTGTGTGTGTCCACAGGCCAGTCTGAGAAGGCCCCTGGTACTGTTTCAACTGGCAGGCATACCTCAGGCACACACCGATCGGCTCCACCGGCAACCACCTCAGTCCGTGTGTGTGTGTGTGTGTGTGTGTGTGTGTGTGTACACAGGCCAGACTGAGAAAGCCCCAGGTACCATTTCAGACCGGCCTGCATACAGCGGGTGCACACTGCTTGGCAACGCCTGCAACCACTCCAGACCGCATGTGTGTGTGCCACCAAATACTATCTCAGACCGTGGTGCACAGCCCCTGGCCCAGAAGGAGGCGCCAAGTCTCCAGTCCAAGGGAGAGCTTTTAGCAGCAAGCAAATGTCTGAGCGCGGAGTCCCCAGCTGACATCTCAAAACCAGGATACTTAGCCTGTAGCACAGAGTGAGGAGCCAAGCATCCAGACCAGAGGGGAGACCAGCCTGCAGTGCTCACAGTTTCTAGCACAGAGCACGAAGCCGGGCACACAGAGCCAAAACAGAGTTCAACTGAGGCAACAAAACACACTATCAAACCACCAGAACTCCCTGATATTTTTGAAGAATACTCCTGACACAAGAGAATTGACAGTTCCAGTCTGAAGTTCAGCCTTAAAGCACAAACAGCTCCTTGATTATATATAAACAAATGCCCAGAAGTCGGCAAAAAAAAACTCACCAACAAAAATCAGGACAACATGGCCCAACCAGAAACACCCAAAAGCAATGGAGATTTTAATTCAGTGGAGACACAGGAAAATTATGTTAAAGCTATGATTATGCAGATATTAGAGGAACAAAAAGAGGGACAAAAAGAGGAAATGAACAAGGCCCTCAGAGAAATTCAGAAGAATATAACTGCCCACATACAGGAACAATTAAAGATATCCAGAGAGGAAACAACCAAAATAGGAGATACAGTCAATCAGATGAAGGAAACGGTACAAAGCATGAAAACAGAATTAGAATCTATAAAGAAGACACCAAGGGAGAAGAAACTGGAACTGGAGAACTTAGAGAAAAGATCAGGAACCACAAAGGTAAGCATAACTAATAGAATACAAGAGATGGAAGGGAGAATCTCAGGAGCTGAAGACACTCTGGCTGAAATGGATTCCTCACTCAAGGAAAAAATGAAATCAGAAAAGTCCCAAACACAAAACATCCAAGAAATCAAGTATGCCATGAAAAGACGAAACCTAACAATAATTGGAATAGATGAAAAAGAAGACTCCAGG
>JAQQSO010005564.1:0-11937 GCA_028658305.1 Pachyuromys duprasi
TTTTTAATTGGATTTCTTGATTTATTGTTTTTTAACTTCTTTAGTTCTTTATATATTCAGGATACCAGCCCTCTGTCAGATATAGGGTTTGTAAAGTTCCTTTCCCAAGTCTGTAGGCTGTCGTTTGATAACCATTCTAAAATATGTACACCTAAAGAAGATAAACAAGAAAGAGGACCTGGGATAAGAAGATCAATCCTCACTTAGAAAGACAAATGAGATGGACATTGGAAGTAGGAGAAAACAAGTAACAGGACAGGAGCCTACCACAAAGGGCCTCCTATTGACTCTACCTAGTAGTGTATCAAAGCAGATGCTGAGACTCATAATCAAACCTTCAGCAGAGTACAGGGAATCATATGAAAGAAGGGGGAGTTAGCATGACCTGGAGAGGACAGGAGCTCCAAAAAGACCTAATATATCTGGGTACAGGGGTCTTTTATGAGACTGTATCTCCAACCAAGGACCATGTATGTATATAACCTAGAGGCAGGAGGGAGGGTAGGATTGGAAGGGAATGAGGGATTGGGCTACAGCTGGGATACAAAGTTAATAAACTGTAACTAATATTAAAAAATTTTAAAAAAATAAATTTTCTGAAAATGGTGCATAATGTCAATATTTTAGATTTAGGAGAGTTGATAAAGTATGTTATTTTTACTTAATTGTTTCACTCTTAGGATTTTAGGGTTACTGCAAAATAGCACCTATGATTTCAGTCTTTAGAATATATTACATAATAGAGTTTTTAATCTTTCTAATTATCTCATAAAAAAGAAAGCTGGATCCCTAAGGAGGAATTGATTTGTCCTTTGTCCATCAAAATATAGGTACTGAAATATACTGCCAATAAACCCATAGTTCCTTATTTGGTTTGTACAATATTTGAAAAGTAGCATAGTATACTAACTATCATACTCCTATATGTCTAGAATGACTACAATATTAACCTTTTGGCTAAATAAAATAAAATTATATGAAATAGATACTATTACCTCTAGAAAATATTTATAATAAAATATGTATGTCAATGATCCCAAAGTAAAAGACAAGTAAAGAAAAAGGAAGAATAAAGGAAGAAAAAGTAAGACTGTGCCCCCTGCCTTGTAGGCAGACATGTATAGCACCTTTTCTATTATCAATTTTTTTGAGTTTGAATGCTATGGTTTGCATCATTATAGATGAACATATCAGAGAACAAAAGCTTAAAAGGAAATAATTCATCCAAACAATAGAATTGAGTCTGTCTGCCAAAGTCAATGCTCTTTGTGTGCTCATATGAACATAAATCAAGCCAAATGAGTCTCCATGTCCTCTTACTGTCAAGCCCTGAATAATGCACCCAGATGTTCTGTGGAATATCTAAAGCTGACTGGACACCACTGAATTCCTTTATCACTAACACTCCCTGAATATGGAGGCCAGTCTTGGGTGATTATAAGGAAAGACTTTGGCATATGCAATGATTTCAACATGCTTTTAATTTTCTGATATTCTTCATGATGATCAAAACCATTTGTATATGACTAATAAAGATTAGTCACAGTCAGAAAAAGGGAAATGGTGTGATTACATGAATAGACCAAGTCAGCATCTTGCCTTTAATTGAATTGTATGGTGACATTATATAAAGCTGTCTTCAGGAGTACATATTGCTTAAAGAAAGTGTATGTTTTTCCCCTTGTCCCTGTACAGCTGAGCATCTAAATAATGACATCATGTTATTATCCCAGGAAATCACAAGTTATGTCCTTCATCTATACCAATTTGACTGCTCTGACTTCTGGCTGCTCTAAAGATAATATCTATAAAGCTGGTAGAAAATAAGCTTAGCTACAGTTTGATAGTTTGCTTTTTAAAAGGGCTTCTCTCTTTTTGAAATATCACTTTTATAAAACTCAAGTGACAACACATGCTGGAGCAGATGTGGAGAAAGCGGAACCCTCCTCCACTGATGGTGGGAGTAGAAATTTGATTAACCACTTTGGAAATTAATCTGGTAATTTCTCAAACATTGTGGATAGCACTACCTCAAGATCCAGCTATATCCCTCCTAGGCATATACTCAAAAGATGCCCCACCATTCAATAAGGACACTTGTTCAACTATGTTCATAGCAGTTTTATTCATAATAGCTAGAATCTAGATGTCCCTCAACTGAAGAATGGATACAGAAATTGTGGCAAATTTACACAGTGTAATACTATTCAGCTATTAAAAACAGGGAGATAATAAAATTTTCCAGCAAATGGATGGAACTAGAAATAATCATCTTGAGTGACTCAACCCAGAAACAGAAAGACAGGCATGATACACACTCTCTTATAAGCACATATTAGTTATATAATATAGGCTAGCCATACTAAAATATACAGACCTAAAGAAGCTAAACACTAGGCAGGACCCTAGGGAGGATGCTTAAATATTATTCAGAATGGCAAACAGGATAGATGCCAGAAATGGTGCAAGAGAGGAAACACGATGGGAGCCTAGTATAGACAGTCCTCCAAAAGGCTTAACCCAATAGGGTATCAAAGCAGATGTTGAGACTCACAGACAAACTTAGGGCAGAGTGCAGGGACTATTTTGGAAGAAGAGGGGAATAGAATGACCTGGAGGGGACAGGAGCCCCACAAAAAGACAAACGAAACTAAAATCTCTGAGTCCAAGTGGTCCTATAGAAACTGATTCAGCAGTCAAGGACCCTGCATGGAGAGGACCTAAACTCCCTGCTCAGATATATCCTATTGGCATCTCAGTCTCCATGTGAATCTCTGAGTGAGGAGAGCAGGGGTTGCCTCTGTCATGAACTTTGTTGCCTGCTCTTTGATCACTTTCCCCTGGCCATGCGGCCTTACCAGGCCACAGAGGAAGAGGATCCATGCAGTTCTGATGAGACTTGATAAGCTATGAGCAGATGGCAGAGAAGAAGAACCTCCCCTTTCAGTGGGCTAGGGGAAGGGGATGGGGGAAAAGGGAGTGAGGGAGGGAGTGGGAGGAGTTGAGGGAGGGGGCCTCAATAGGGATATATAATGAATAAATTGTAAAAATAGAATTAAATTAAAAAGAAAGCAAAAAAGAAAAAGAACAAACATTTTAATATATTGGAATAATACAACTGGCATATCACTGATATTATTGCAATTATTTTTTCATTCAGAAGAAATTTTTCTAGAAGCTCTTGCTGTGTATAGTGTTGGGTACAGTGGAAATTCCCAGTCTCCATACTCTTTGTTCCTATGATAGTCTCATCATTCATCAGAATGTGTTTCTCCTACATTAAAAAGTAATGTCCCTATCCCACTCTGAGCAATAATCTTAACAATAGTTCTCTGTGTTATTGTGCAGCTCACCACCACAGTTTAACAGAAAACCATGTCGACTTGGAGTCTGTGTCTCCTTCCATCTTCTAGGCAGAAATTAGCTTACTGCACTTTCACAATGTTAAACAGTTACAGCTCTCATTTGAAAGAAAATATGTGAAAGTCTAGAGACTTCATTCTGGGGGAAATCTATCAGTGAAAGATTGGTGAAATGAAGGACAGGAGCATAGCAGAGGACAAAATCCAGCTTCGCTGGTGTCTCCAGAGACTGTTAATCAGAGTCTGGCTCTAAAAATGCCCTAGCACCCAGGAATATGGAAATTAAGTCATTCTTCACTGTTTCCATTTTCTTATCTTTCATCAGCCTGAATATCTATTCTGACACCATGGGACTGTATTTGTCAGAAAGATAAGCAACACTGTCATTCAGAAGGAGAATATGAAATATATTTTTTTAAATAATAAAGTAATACATTTAAGAAAGCTGTTTTCTTCCTTCAAAAAAAAAAGTATTACCCAAACGTTAAAACAGGCATATGCATTGCCATAAGCAAAATGAAGATAAGTGAATTAGCCTTCTGATGATGTAGTAGACATTGCCAACGTAATGCATGGAGCTTATCATTCAGTACAGCACCAAACAAACATGCAGTGTAAACTCTGCCTTCCTACAAACTTAAGAGACAGACATTTTCTCCACTACTTACCTAAAAATCACCAAAAATCAAAACCCACATTTCAAAGCAGAGGGTAAGTTGCATAACTGACAAATATGAGATGGTGTAACATATTTGTTACAAAGACTTGTCTGCACAAAATTTGCACCTGCTCAGGAACAAATATTCAAAATTCTTGTGCTGAAAATTTAAGTCAACACTGTGAATTTCAGCTGGTGATTACCTGCATCCCAACCAGAAACACTGGCTTTTCAAATAAATACTTGGTTGGAGAGTCAGTTTCAGAAAAGATGCCTGTATCCAGATATATTTAGACCTTGTGGCACTCCCATCTTCTCCAGATCTTACAAACTCCTCCTTCCTCCATATGATTCCCTGCCCTATGCCCAAGGTTTGATTATGAGTCTCAGCATCTAAGTAGAGTCTTTCAGAGGCCCTCTGTGGTAGGCTCCTGTCCTGTTTCTTGTTTTCTCCTGCTTCCAATGTCTATCCCATTTGTCTTTCTAAGAGAGGACTTATCCTGGCATGGATATAACTTAAAACCTCTGCTCAGACTTAGCCCATGACAGCTCAGCATCCAAGGGAGTTTCTCTATTAATGGGAACAGGGATTGTCTCTGACATGAACTCAGTGGCAGGCTCTTTGATCTCACCTCTCTGCCTTCCTCAAGGGAAGAGTAGCCTTGCTAGGCCACAGAGGAGGACATTGCAGCCAGTCCTGATGAGACCTGATAAGCTAGGGTCATTTGGAAAGGGAGGAGGACCTCCTCTACCACAGGACTTAGATAGGGGCAGGAAGGAGATGGGGGAGGGGGGGTAAGATTGGATGGGAATGAGGGAGGGGGCTGCGACTGGGATACAAAGTAAATAACCTGTGATTAATATAAAAAATAAAAATTATAAAAAAATCAAATAAATACTTGCGTGAGCTCATAGTCTGGTAGACGAAATAGCTTCAAATACAAGGCTCAGTGAGAAAAAAAAAAACATGCTATGAAGCCAAGTACAGTTTCAATTCTATCTTAAGGTTCTAAGAAAATGAAACTCATTTGCATACATTATTATGAATCTTTGCTCCTGATACATAATGCAAGTTAACAATGCAAAGCTCTAATGTCTTAGCATGATGTTTTCAATATCAGCAAATAGTTCGTCCAGCCTTCAAAAATGCAAATAAAGATAGCTTATCCAGTTATTAGAGTCACATAAAGAGGAAACAAACAAATCTCTCAGAGAAATAGCTATGCAAATAGAGGGACAAATAGAGGCAAAATTAGTGGCATTTAGAGAAGAAACAACCAAAAAATAGAAGCCACTTTCAAACAGATGAAGGAAAAGGTACAAGACATAAAAATAGAATTGGAATCAATAAAGAAAACACAAACAGAGAAAACCCTGGAATTGGAGAACTTAGAGAAAAGATCAGGAACCACAAATGAAAGCTTCAACAACAGAATACAAGAGATGGAAGAGAGAATCTCTGGCACTGAAGATTCGCTTGCAAAAATTGATATTTCTCTCAAAAAGAAAGTAAAATCGGAAAAGTCTCAAACACAAAGCATCCAAGAAATCAGATGCCATGAAAAGGCAAAATCTAAGAATAATAAGAATTGATGAAAAAGAAGACTCCAGTCTCCAAGGTCCAGAAAATATCTTCAAGAAAATCATAGAAGAAAATTTCCCCAACTTAAAGAAAGAGATGTCCATAAACATACAAGAGGACTACAGCACACCAGACAGACTAGACCAGAAAAGAAAATCCTCTCATCATATTATTGTCAAAACATTAAATATTCAGAGCAAAGAAAAGATATTAAAAGCAGCAAGGGAAAAGGCTAAGTAACATATAAAGGTAGACCTATCAGAATCACACTGATTTCTCATCAGAAACTATGGAAGATAGAAGGGCCTGGGCAGAGGTCATGCAGGCTTTAAGGGAACACAGATGCCAGCCCAGACTACTATACCCAGCAAAACTATGAATCAACATAGATGGAGAAAACAAAATATTCCATGATAAAACTAAATTTAAACAATTTCTACACAACAAACCAGCCCTACTGAAGATACTAGAAGGAAAACTTCAATCCAATGAAAAAACTATATACAAGAAAACATAGCATACAAATAATGTCCCTACAAAATTAAAAGAAAACAACAATGAATCACAGTAAGACCAACAACAACACAATAAGAGGAAATAACCTTCATTAGTTACTATTATCTATCAACATCAACAGATTCAACTCACCAATAAAAAGACACAGACTAACAGAATGGGTCTGGAAACAGGATCCAACATTCTGCAGCATCCAAGAAACTCATCTCTGCAACAAAGATAAACACTACCTCAGAGTGAAGGGCTGGAAAAATGTTTTCCAAGCAAATGGCCCCAGAAAACAAGCTGGGGTAGCAATCCTATTGTCTAATAAAATAGACTTTCAACTAAAATTGATCAAAAAAGATGAGGAGGGGCACTACATTCTCATCAAAGGAAAAATCCACCAAGAGGACATCACAGTTCTGAACATCTATGCCCCAAATACAAGAGTACCTACATTCATAAAGGAAACATCGATGGAGCTTAAATCACACATCGATCCTAATATCTTAATAGTGGGAGACTTTAACACTCCATTCTCACCAAGATACAGATCATCTAGACAGAAGCCAAATAGGGAAATAAAGGCATTTACAGGGCCCCTAATACAAATGGCTCTAATAGATGTCTCCAGAAATTTTCACCTAAACTCAAAAGAGTATACCTTCATTTCAGCATCTCATGGAACCTTCTCCAAAATAGACCATATAGTTGGTCACAAAGCAAGCCTCAACAAATACAAGAAGATTGAAATAATCCCCTGTATTCTACCTGATCACCATGGCCTAAAGCTGGACCTCAACAACAATGAAAATAGCAAAAAGCCTACATGCAAATGAAAACTTAACAACTTACCACTCAATGACAGCTGGGTTAAAGATGAAATAAGGAAAGAAATGAAAGACTTCCTATAATTCAATGAAAATTAAGGTACAACATACCCAAATTTATGGGACACAATGAGAGCAGTGATCAGAGGAAAATTCATATCACTAAGTGCCTTCAAGAAGAAATTTGTAATATCTCATGCAAGCAACTTAAAGGCCCAACTGAAAGCCCTAGGGGAAAAAAGGCAGATACACCCAAAAGGAACAGAAGGCTGCAAATAATCAAACCCAGGGCTGAAATCAATCAATTAGAAACAAATAAAACTATTCAAAGAATCAATGAAATCAAGAGCTGGTTCTTTGAAAATATCAACAAGATAGACAAACCCTTAGCCAAACTAGCCAAAAGGCAGAGAGAAACTATCCAAATCAGTAAGGTCAGAAATATAAATGGGGACATAACTACAGACACTGAGGAAATCCAACCAATCATCAGGTCGTACTGCAAAAGCCACAACATTTGAAAATCTAAATGAAATGGACAATTTTCTAGATATATTCCATCTACCAAAATTAAGTCAAGCTCAGGTAGAAAGATAGAAAAGCCTTATATACCCCAAGGAAATAGAAGCAGTCATCAACAGTTTCCCTTCTAAAAAAAGCCCTGGGCCAGATGGTTTCAGTGCAGAATTCTACCAGACCTTCACAGAACTGCTAATTCCAAACTTCTTCAATCTATTCCACAAAATAGAAACAGAAGGAACCTTACCAGACTTATTCTATGAAGCTACAGTCACCTTGATACCTAAACCACACAAAGACCCGACAAAAAAAGAGAATCTCAGACTTATCTCACTTATTAACATTGATGCAAAGATACCCAATAAAATACTTGCAAACCAAATCCAAGAACACATAAAAGATATCATCCTACATGAACAAGTACGCTTCATCCCAGGCATGCAAGGGTGGTTCAATATATGGAAATCCATCAATGTAATCCACCATATAAAAAAACTGAAGGAGAAAAACCACATGATCATCTCCTCAGATGCTGAAAGAGCATTTGACAAAGTCCAACACCCATTCATGTTTAAAGTCTTGGAGAGATCAGGAATACAAGGCACATACCTAAATTAGTAAAGGCAATATACAACAAGCCTATCACCAACATCAAATTCAATGGAAAGAAACTTCAATCAATTCCACTGAAATCAGGGACAAGACAAGGCTTCCCACTCTCTCCATATCTGTTCAACATAGTACTGGAAGTCCTAGCTAGAGCCATGAGACAAGTAAAGTAGATCAAGGGGATGCAAATCAGAAAGAAAAAGGTCAAAGTTTCACTATTCGCAGATTACATGATAATATGCATGAGCGACCCCAAAAATTCAACCAGAGAACTTGTTCAGTTAATAAACACCTCTAGCAAAGTGGCTGGATACAAAATTAATTCAAAGAAATCAGAAGCCCTCCTGTATACCAGGGAAAAAATAGCTGAGAAAGAAATCAGGGAAAGGACACCCTTCACAATAGCCACCAATAACATAAAGTACCTTGGGATGACCCAAGTGAAAGACCCGTTTGAAAAAAAATTGTCAAGCCTGTTAAGAAAGAAATCGAAGAAGATATCAGAAGATGGAAAGATCTCCTGTGCTCATGGATTCATAGGATTAACATAGTGAAAATGGCCGTTCTACCAAAAGCAATCTACAGATTAAATGCAATTCCCATCAAAATATCAACACAATTCTTTACAGACCTTGAAAGAAAAATTCTCAACTTCATATGGAGAAACAAAAAATCCAGAATTTCCAAAACAATCCTCTACAACAACAGATCATCTGGAGGTATCTCCATCCCCGACCTCAAGCTGTACTACAGAGCAATAGTAATAAAAAAGGCATGATATTGGCATAGAAGCAGAAAAATATATCACTGGAACCAAATAGAAGACCAAGAAATCAACCCACACACCTATGAATACTTGATTTTCGACAAAGAAGCCAAAAACGTTCAATGGAAAAAAGGCAGCATCTTCAACAAATGGTGCTGTTCCAACTGGATGTCTACATGCACAAAAATGAAAATAGATCCATATTTATCACCCTGCACAAAACTGAAGTCTAAGTGGATCAAAGAACTCAATATAAAATCACATTCACTGAATCGGTTAGAAGAAAAAGTGGGTAAAACCTTGGAACTGGTTGGCACAGGAGACAACTTCCTGAACAGAAAACAAACAGCACAGGCTCTTAGAGCAACGATTGGTAAATGGGACCTCATGAAAAGCTTCTGTAAAGCAAAAGATATTGTCACCAGAATAAAACGACAGTCTACAGACTGGGAAGGGATCTTCACCAACTATATATCTGACAGAGGGCTGATATCCAGAATATATAAAGAACTAAAGAAATTAAAAAACAATAAAACAAGCATTCCAATTAAAAAATGGGGTACAAAGTTAAACAGAGAATTCTCTGTAGAGGAATATAGAATGGCAGAGAAACACCTAAAAAGATGATCAAAGTCCTTAGCCATCAGAGAGATGTAAATCAAAATGACCCTGAGATTTCACCTTACACCCGTCAGAATGGCTAAAATCAAAAACTCAAGTGACAACAAATGCCGGAGAGGTTGTGGAGAAGTGGAAACCCTCCTCCATTGCTGGAGGGAATGTAAACTTGTACAACCACTTTGGAAATCAATCTGGTGCTTTCTCATATAACTAGGACTAGTGCTTCCTCAAGATCCAGCTATACCACTCCTAGGCATATATCCAAAAGATGCTCAAGTATACAACAAGGACATCTGCTCAACTATATTTGTAGCAGCATTATTTGTAATAGCCAGAAACTGGAAACAACCCAGATGTCGCCTCAGTTGAGGAATGGATACAGAAATTTTGGTACTTTTACACAATGGAATATGACTCAGCAATTAAAAATGAGGAAATTATGAAATTTGCAGGCCAATGGTGGGATCTAGAAAAGATCATCCTGAGTGAGGTATCCCAGGAGCAGAAAGACACACATAGTATATTCTCACTATATAGTCCTGTAAGATAGGATAAATATACTAAAATATGTGTACCTAAATAAGATAATCAAGAAAGAGGATCCGGTGTAAGATGGTCAATCCTCACTATGAACGACAAATGGGATGGACATTGGAAGTAGGAGAAAACAAGAAACAGGACAGGAGCCTACCGCAGAGGGCCTCTGAAAGACTCTACCTAGCAGCTTATCAAAGCAGATGCTGAGACTCACAAGCAAACCTTTGGTAGAGTGCAGGTAATCATTTGATAAAATGGGGAGTTAGTGTGATCTGGAGAGAATAGGAGCTCCACAAGGACAAAATATATCAGGTCATGGGGTCCTTTATGAGACTGTTGCTCCAACCAAGGACCATGTATGGATATAATCTAGAACCCCTGCTCAGATGTAGCCCATGGTAGCACAGTATCCAAGTGGGTTTCCCTAGTAAGGGGAATAGGAACCATTTCTGACATGAACTCAATGACTGGCTCCTCTACCTCTCACCCACCCCAAGGGAGGAATAGCCTTGTTAGGCCACAGAGGAGGACATTTCAGCCAGTCCTGAAGATACCTGATAAGCTATGGTCAGATGGAAGGGGAGGAGGATCTCCCTAGGAGTGGACTTGGAAAGGGATAGGGAGGAGATGAGGGAGGGGGTGTGATTGGGAGGGAGTGAGCGAGGGTCTATGGCTGGGATATTAAGTAAATAACTTGTGGTTAATATTAAAAAATAAAAATTAAAAACAAAGAAAGAAAACCCACTTGGAGACTGAGCTACCATGGGCTACATCTGAGCAGGGGTTCTAGGTTAACGCCATGAAGGACCATGGTTGGAGCATCTGTCTCAGAAAAGACCCATGGCCCAGATTTTTTGGTTTTGTTGCTCTCCTTGCGGAGCTTCTGTTCTCTCCAGATATTTTTATCTCTCACTTCTTTCTTAAGATTCTCTGCATTTTGCCAAAAGTTTGGCTATGAGTCTCAGCATCTACTTTGATACCCTGCTGGGTAGAATCTTTCAGTGGCCCTCTGTGGTAGGATCCTATTCTGTTGCCTCTTTTTTCCCTCTTCTGATGTCATCCCATTTGCCTTTTTGAGTGAGGATTGATCATTTTACCCAGGGTCCTCCTTCTTGCTTAGCTTCTTTAGGTGTACAAATTTTAGTATGTTTGTCCTATATAATACGTCTAATATCCATTTATAAGTGAGTATACAGGTGTGTATCTTTCTGCTTCTGGGATACTTCACTAAGGATAATTTTTCTAGATCCCACAATTTGCCTGCAAATTTCATGATTTCCTTGTTTTTAATTGCTGAGTGGTATTCTATTGTGTTAATGTACCAAATTTTTGTATCCATTCCTCCATTGAGGGACATCTGGGTTGTTTCCATATTTTAGGTACTACAAATAAAGATGCTACTAACATGGCTGAACAAATATCCTTGTTGTATCCTTGAGCATATTTTGGATATATGCCTAGGACTGGTATAGCTGTATCTTGAGATAGCGCTATTCCTAATTGTATGAGAAAGTACCAGATTGATTTCCAAAGTGGTTGTATAAATGTACATCACCACCAGCAATGGAAGACAATTTTCCTCACTCCATATCCTCTCTAGCATATGCTGTCACTTCAGTTTTTGATATTAGCCATTCTGATGGCTGTAAGGTGAAATCTCAAGGTTGTTTTGCTTTGCATTTCCCTGATAACTAAGGATGTTGCACATCTCTTTAAGCATTTCTCTGCCATTCCATATTCCTCTATTAAGAATTCTCCCCCGCACGGATGGGGCCCATGATAACTTGGTGTAGGGCTGAAGACCCTATTCAGGGAAACAGGGACTGTTTCAGTCATGATCTTGATGGCTGACTCTTTGACCCTCCCCCATATAAGCCGGGGAGTGACAGACTGGCTAGATCCCAGGGGAAGACTTTGCAGCCAGCCCTGAGGAGACAGGATAAGCTGGGGTTGGA
>JAQQSO010005565.1:0-11937 GCA_028658305.1 Pachyuromys duprasi
CTTTAAGTGTTTTTCTGCCATTCTATAATCCTCTACAGTCAGGTCTCTTTTTAGCTCCATACCCCATTTTTTAATTGGATTACTTGGTTTCTTGCTTTTTAACTTCTTGAGTTCTTTATATATACTGGATATTAGCCCTCTGTCAGAAGTGGGATTGGTAATGATTCTTTCCCAATCTGTTGGCTGTCGATTCGTTCGGCTGACAGTGTCCTTTGCTTTACAAAAGCTTTTCAGGTTCATGAGGTCCCACTTATTGATTGTTGAACTTAGAGTCTGTGCTTATCACCTTGCACAAAGCTAAAGTCCAAGTGGATCAAAGACCTCAACATAAAACCAGACACACTAAACCGTCTAGAAGAAAAAGTGGGAAAGACCCTAGAACTCATTGGTACAGGAGACTTCTTCCTGAACAAACTGCTTAATTTATAAGGATAGTATTCTGAGACTGATGCTGTTCTACTTTGCATTCACTGGGATGAGAATTACTATGGTCAGAGGGGAAAAATTCCAATTTATGTTGTAGTCTGATGTAGAAATGAGATCATGAAGGACAACTATTATATGGCCCAGAATTTCCACCACCTGGTACAAACAAGGGAAAGAACTGTGTGACGGAGCACACAGCATGAAGATCATGTTCCCATTGGTTTTATTTTATTTTTATCTTTCAGGTTCCATTCTGTGAAAAAAAAAACCACAGTGAACACTTTGTATTATACAAACTTTACCTTACAGTGGAGGCAGCCTGGCAGAGTTGTGGTGGGAAATATTTTCTAATTTGTATTTAGGAAAGTCCATGTAATGGATTCCAGACTGATTTATCTGACCCTTTTATTAAAGAAGGATATATATTTTTTGAAATATTGACAATAAACAAGACATTCCTCAACTCAGAATGGGCATATAATTATATAAGCCTATATTATTATTATTAGAAGAAGAATCTCAGAGAAAGCCGTATACAAAAAATCTATTATCTCCCAAGGTCAATATTTTAAAATTTCTCTTTCAAAGTTTATAGAAAAATTAATAATATGACATATGGTTGTTCATAGCCACTGAGTAACTGACCCTACCCTTTGCTTCAATGGAGCCCATCTAATTTTACTCTTTCTTTAGGTATTTGTAAACTTTTTATTCTTATTATTTGAGTTCCTTCAGAAAATAAATACAGTCTAGATGAGGTACTTATTGTCTATGTAGTTGATAACAATGTTCTCGGTTTCAATAGAATTTCCATTTGGTTAAGGTTGGTGGATTGCTTGTAGATTTCATTACATTTGAATACTTAGTCATCAGGAAGTGTCAGATGAGAGAGAGAGAGAATTTCTAAAGGGACTTTTAACTGAACTCTATATTCTTTTCTATCATTTTAGCAAAGGGATAAATTGGCATCTTAACCAGTTTAAGCACACTGTGGAAAGAATATCAGTCAGAGACTGGGAACTAATGTTCTAATCTTATTTCTTCCATTAACTTGCTGTGTAGGCTGGGACAAGCATATAGGACTGTAGGTAGCACAGAATAAGAATCATTTAGAAATGAGTCAAGCCAAACACATGGAATAAGTTTTGCCAATTTTAAATCACATATCTGGCACTGACTTTCTGGTTGGGATCTTTCTTTAATAAGTAAAACAGTTACTCTTCCATGCAAGAAATGGAACATTTTATGTATCTCACTTAAACAAACAAAGAAACAACCACCCCAAAGCAAAGTATCAGAGAGAAATAGAATGTTTATTCTAATATTTTGTAAATTGAAATGATTAAACTTTTTTGTCCACTATATTAGACCACAACTAAAAAACAATATTCCTAAAATTCCATACCCTCTACCCAAAGTTTGGCTATGAGTCTCAGCCTCTGCTTTGATACCTCAATCAGTAGAGTCTTTCAGAAGCCCTCTGTTGTAGGCTCCTGTCCTGTTCCCTGTCTTCTCCTGCTTCCAGTGTCTATCATGTTTGTCCTCCTGAATGAGGATTGATCATCTTCCCTAGGGCCCTCCTTATTGTTTAGCTTTTTTAGGCGTATAGATTTTAGTATGTTTATCCTATGTTATATGGCTAATATGCACTTATAAGTGAGTATATACCATGTGTGTCTTTCTGCTTCTGGGTTCCCTCACTCAAGATGATCATTTCCAGCTCCCACCACTTGCCTGCACATTTCATGATCTTGTTTTTAATAGCTGTATTTAATAGCAGTATTCCATTGTATAAACATACCATAATTTCTGTATCCATTCAAGGGGGTAATAGAAAGATCTGGGGGGAATAGGAGCTCCAAAAGGAGATCAACAGAGACAAAAATAAATAAACAAACAAACAACAAAACAAAACAAAAAACCTGAGCCCTGGGAGCCCTGCAGAGACTCATAGCCCAACCAAGGACAATGCATGGAGAGGAGACCTAAATCCAGGCTCAGATGTACTGCATAGACTCAATATCCAAGTGGGGTTCCTAGTAAGTGGAGAAGTGGCTTTCTCTGGCATGAAATCAGTGACAGGCTCTCCCATCACCTCCCCCTGATGGGGAAGCAGCTATGCCAGGCCACAGAGGAAGACAATGCAACCAGTCCTGATGAGACTTGACAGGGTAGGGTCAAATAGAAGGGGAGGGGGACTTCCCCAATCAGTGGCTAGGGGCGGGGCATAGGGGAAGAAGAGGGAGAGAGGGTGGGATTGGGTGGAGATGAGGGAGGGGCCACAGCCGGGATACAAATTTAATAAATTGTAATAAATGATAATAAAAAAGAAAAAAATATTCCTAAGTTTTTAATTGTAAAAATTTGCAAACTGTATCTTTTATAATACATTTGAAGTTTTAAGTTCTTTCATTTTGAAAATATCTAGTTTTATCTGAGATTAGAGTCAATTTTTTTTTTCATTTCTTTTGTGACCACAGTTACCATGCTATATTTCCTTAGGGGATCAAATAATCTTTTTCGTTAGCTCTTAGATTTTTGCCTATCTCCAACCTTATTCCTTTTTTTACAAAAATTAATCTTGAAATTTGAACCACAAGAAGAAAATATGTGTCAAGAATGTGTGATAGATTGAATGATAAATACTCCCCATAGTGTCAGGCATCTGAGTTCCTGGTTCCCGAATGATTCTGCTGTTTGGGAGGCTTAGGAGGTATGGCCTTGTTGGGGGAAGTTTGTCACTGGAGGGGGCTCTGAGCATTTAAGGACTCACATCATTTCAAATTATTTCCCTCTGCTTCCTGCTTGCAGATGACAACAAGCCCTCAGCATCCTGCTCCAGTATCCATGCCTCCACATTGTCATCCCAGACACTTGTCCCTTTGGAAGTGAAAACTCAATAAATAGACTGTGTCACACATGCCATTTTATCAAAGCAACAGAAAAGTAACTAACCCAAAACTGTACTGTAACTCTTTGAATACACATGTCGAATTCCTAATCTAAGTGCCTCAAAAGATGACTTTCTATAGAAACAGGATTGCAGATGGTGCCATAAGTTAGAATGGGTGGTACTAGGGTGAAGTGATATCATAATTCAGTAAAGTTGGTGATCTTATGCACGGGAGAAATTCTGACACAGACACCTATACAGAGAATGCCATGTGAAGATCCACTGGAGTTATGATACTGTAAGCCAAGCAACTATCAGAGGATGGGAGGGACACAGAAGTGACTCAGGTATACCATGAGAAGCATCATGGCTTTTTGGTACATTGATCTCAGATGTCCAAACTCTAGAACTGTGTTATAATAAATTTAGGTAGTTTTAGCTGCATAGTTTATAGTGTCTTTCACTGTCTTTCCAAGTGTTATTACACTCCAAATGGCTATAGAAATTTTGCCTTGCTCTGCTTTTCTCTAGAGCAGCATTGTCAGAATTAGGTAGGCTTATAAAATTTTGATTTGATGGCATGTTCTCTGTTTGTTTCAAGTGGTGAGCACTAGCTAAATGTGACTAGAGAATACCTAATCCATGGCTACTGTACTCAAAGAACGAACTTGTAAATTATATATATATATATATATATATATATATAAGCTATTTGACATATATATATATATATATATATATATATATATGTCAAATAGCTATAAGAATCTGGTACCTACAATACAAGATACTGCAACTTACTCACCTCAACATAGTGTGTCTACTTCTAATTCCTAGTTCTACACAATTTACATTCTGCCTTCAAACATATGCAATATAATCCTTGATATACTCAAGCATAAATCCCATGCCAGAGTTTAATAAATCTTGTTGACCATAATTTTTATTGTATTATTTATAATGTATTCACTTTATGTCCCAATCGTACTCTACCTCCTTACCTCTTGCTAGTCCCATCCTCTCTCCCTCTTCCTCCTCCATCTGCCTCCCCTAGACCATAGAAAGGGAAAGCCCTTTCCCCTACCATCTGACCCAAGCCTATCAAGTCTAAGACTGCCAGGATTTTCTTCCTCTGTGGCCTGAAAAGGCCACCCCACCAGGCAAAGTAACCAAACAGCGTGTCAGCGATAACTACTGCTCCCCTTACTAAGGAACCCATGTAAGCCTGGGCTTCCTATGGGCTACATCTGAGCAGGGCGTTTAAGTCCTCTCCATGCATGCTATTTGGTTGGTGTATCAGTCTCTGCAGGTCCCCTTGGGCCCAGATTTGTTGGCTTTCTTGGTCTTCTTTTGGAGCTCCTGTCCCCTTTTTCTCCTTCTATATTCCATAAGACTCTGTGCTCTGACTAAAGGTTAGTTGTGAGTCTCAAAATCTGCTTCTATCCCTTGCTGGGTGGAGTCTTTCAGAAGAATCTATGGAAGGCTCCAGTCCCGTTCCCTCTCTTCAACCACTTCTGGTGTCTCTTCTATTTGCCCTTCTGAATGAGAATTAAGCATTCTTCCTAGGCTCCTTCTTGTATTTAGCTTCTTTAGATCTGTGAATTTTAACATGGCTATCCTGTATTATAAAGTTAATGTCCACTCATAAGTAAGTATATACCATACATGTGTTTCTGGTTCATACAATGATCAGAAATTCAACTAAAATGAATGAGGCTATCAAGAAACAAAGGATTCAGGATTCTAATCTATTCCTCATTTCCATTTGATAACCACTGTTTCTCTTGAGCCTGCTCTCAAACTTTCACATCATTCTAGTGGTTCAATATGAATCATGACTATGAATTAAAAACTAGGCCACGAGACTAGCCACAGAGAATACTTATTACGTCAATGACCTTAACATGGAATTTAGCAAGTATCGGGAATACGCATGATTCAAATAGGCTGTGGGAAGCATTTCAATCTTTGACTCACATTTTTCTGATTCTCATCTCTCATGATTATAGTTGCTTTTGTTTTTCCTTCATTTCTTTGTTTGGAGTAAAGCTTTCCTTAACATTTTAACTTATTGGTATATTTTTTGTCTATTATTTGATGCAGTTTATCAATTGATTTTTGTATTTTGTATTATAGTGTTATGTAAACATCTCAGAGATGCTCTTTCATGAACTGCATTATAATTTCAAACAAAATAAGTTTTGATCAATGAGACTTATAGAACCTTCCAAAATCTCTCAAGAAAAGAAGTTATTCCCCAAGTTTTTGCTACAATTAAAAAAACCCTTTTGATCTAGTTTTCTTATGTTTTATTTTATGTGTTATAATTCAGTCCTTTATTTAAGCATGGGTTTGAGACTAGTCACTATTTGTCTTCAAGATACTAAGACAATTCTGAACTTTCTTAGAGAAGTAACAATGAATTAATTATAAGGCTTTTTGTCAAAGGTAATAATCTATGGACAACTAGAATACTGTGTATAAAATAACTGTTGACTTTGGGGGTAGTCCTAGTTAGGGTTTCTATTACTGGGATGAAATATCATGACCAAAAGCAACTTGGAGGAGAAAGAGTTTATTTGGCTTTCACTTCCACACCACTCTTCACCATTGAAATAAATCAGGACAGAATCTCAAATAGATCTGGAACCTAGGGCAGAAGCTGATGCAGAGGCCATGGATGGACAGTGCTTACTAGCTTGCTCCTCATGGCTTTCTCATCTTGCTTTCTTATAGAACCAAGGTTCATTAGTCCTAGCATGGTACCACCCACAATAGGCTGGGCCTTTCACCATCAATCACTAATTAAGAGAACATACTACAGGCTTGCTTACAGCCCAGTCTTTTGGAGGCAATTCTTATTTGAAGTTCAGTCCTTTCATATGAATCTAGCCTGTGAAAAACTTACATAAAACTACCCAACACAGGAGCACTGAAAGATAAATGCACTCTGCCAGTATCCCAAGATTCAAGAACAGAAAGCCTTTTGGGTATAGAATAGAATGGAAGATAGAGGGAACATCTGAATAACGGAGGTGAAATGACACTATGATGTTTTGCATGCACTGGTCCTTAGATATTCTCCAACTCTGCTGATGTTGGAAAAAGCGAGTTATATAAACCATGAATTAAAATGAGATATTATTATCCAGGAGAAGGCTAGGGTTCTCAAAAAATAATCATGTGGTGCAGAAGATAGAACAATTAAAAGGTGCTACAAGCTTTGTGTATTTTAATTTAATCCAAAGGGATTAATTTGCATATGATCTTTCTTTAGATCAAGAGATGATATTTAAGATGTATGCCTAAACAGATATGCTTACCTAAGTATATATATATATATATATAGATATGCCTTTAAATATTAATAATAAAATTATGCTCTAAGTGTTATACTCAGTAATTCTGGAGGTACGTCCCTGTCATATCCAAAAAACTTTAAGGCTTTATTGTGCAGAACAGAGGGTCACACTTCTGCCTGCCCATGCCCAAACTTAGAAACAGTTATTGCTCTGAGATCCCTGGTGATTCTCTTCATGATCTCTGTTGGAGTTTGAAAAATGTATAACCAGGAAAGCTCAAACAATGGCTAAAGGAAAGCAAGTAGAATACTGTGGGGAAAAAACTCATCTAAACTAGTTATACTGGGTTGGGTGTGCCAGATAAAGTGTTTTCTGTGCTAGGTAAATAATTATCCAGGAATAAGGAGTCAAGAAAGTTTTGTGCAGAGACTCTCACAGAGATCAAAATGCAGAGAACACGTGGCTGTGTGGTATACAGCTCCAACAACTCCTACCCTGGAGGTGCTTTGGAAGGGAATTCTAAAGCAAAATGTTGCTTCCAGAGAATTTTGTGAATGAAGGTGCAGAAATATGCCAAGAACCAGAGAACCCTGGAACCTGCTAAGTGACATGTCAAGGAATATGTAGTCCTGAAATATTAATGGTATGGTTGGATGGAGGACACTTCACAGGACCCCAACTCTGAGAAGAAGAGCTTCAAGCAATTACTAGCTACCGAATGAGAGGGAATCATTCTTCACCATTAAAGATCTCCTTAACAGGCTATCTAGTTTTAAAAGGTCAGGCTTGAAAACATGTACATATTGGAAATACTAAGTGGATTCAGTATATTTTGTGCATATATGGGCACACACCTATCACACACATAAATGTGTGTAACCAATGATTAAAGAAGTGGTCAAGACTTTGAGAGGAAGTGGGGGTCATGGGAGGCGTTGGAGGGAGGAGAAGGAAGGGGAGATGATGTAAATATAGTAGTCTTTTATACAATTCCAAATAAATTTACATTAAAAAGAGCAAAAATGAACCAAGGATTTTGTTGCTTTTTGAAAACCTCACTGGAAATAAGATTTTGCAAGCTGTTGCATTCCTTAAGCCCCTGGGGCCTTCATACTATCCCTGGTATTTCTGGCCCCTGATTTTAGGGCAGGCAATTAAATCAGTCTGTATCTCATTTTCTCATGTGACAATAAAATCTCATGGATTCTCTGCTCACACAGAACAATGGAATATGTGATGAAGTGGAAGCATTTGGATAGGGGCTGAAAAGACATGGGGTCAGATTCTGATCTCTCACTGTGGTCTGTGAACTTGGTGAACTCAGAACACACCCATGATCTCGCTCTTGAAATCTGTGAAATAATTTTATATTTACATTTTTGCTTTAGTGTAGGAAGACAGCCTTGGGAAGACATCTCTGTAGATTGTATAACTACTGATTTAGTTACTTTTCTTGTTGCTGTGACCAAAGCAGCTTTTAAAAAGGAAGATTTATTCTGATTTATAATCTGTCATGGCAGGAGCAGTATGGCATAAGGGGAGGAGACATCCACATTTAATAGGCAGAAAGGAATTAAATCGTGTTCATCTCACTTTCTGTTTTATTCAGTCTTGGACCCTAATTCATGTAAGGGCATCATTCATGTTACACCTCAGTTAGTCTAGTCTAGATGATCCCTCAGCAATTTGCTTCTGCATCCCATCATGCTAACAATCAAAATTAACAATGATGCCTGCCATGAAAGTCAAATACACAGAAGAATGAAAGACTCCATAACCAAGAACAGAGGGTCATGAAGATGAGCAGGAAGAGGGTGTTACTTTCTAGCAACAAAAAGCGATGATTTTCATGCCACCTAAGAGGAAAAATTATTGGTCTTGATCATTTTTAATCTTCATAAATATTTTAACCCCCCCAAATTTATTATAAAAATAACACTGAGATCTATCTCTAGAGACAATGATTTAGGAAGCATGAAGTCCAAGGTTTGACATCTGTGAGACATTCCCAGGTGATACCTTTGTTATGGATCCCACTTTGAGAACCTTGTTACAGTACTCCATGTCTTCAGCTTTTAGGCTGCTGATTTCAGAATAGTGAAAAGACATCTCTTCAGTTCATAGGATTCTTTATTCCAAGGAACCTTAAGTAATGGTGGAAATTGCTGTTACATGAAAACACAAACAATGATTTTTAACCATTTAAAAATGGTCAGTCTCAATTCTGCCATCCAGTGTTGTCTGGGAGTTTTCATTCAGTCATTTAAAAATAAATGAAATAACAAGGCCATCAAGAGGCTCTCAAGACTAAAAACCACTAACCACAGCATTCATTTTTATTAAGAGGTAGAAAGCCACTCAAACTTGTTTTCTTGAAAATCTAAACTGCAATAAAACGGTATTTGAATGGATAAACCATCTCTTTTTGGCTGAATTTCTATGTCATTTGACAGCTCCAAGTTTCACAAGGTGAGATTTCAATGGCTCATATTTCTTCACTAAATTATTTCTTGTTTTTCAGTATCTTTCTTTTTTTTTCATTCTGGAAGAATGATTTTCAGAGTTTCTTTTCTGACTTCACAATTACAATGATATAAACAAGAAAATTCCTAGGACTCCGAAGTGACTATATTGACCAAACACATGTAAAGTATGTTTGTTTAGCATAATCTAAAGATAATATCATGAAATTTAGAAAAGGAGTTTAGTTTACTTTCATGACACCTTTATCTCCATCTCCCAGTAATTCAAGTTGCCAAGAATTTTCCAAAAATTAGGAGAAATGACCTATGACTACAAGCCACGGAAAGGAGTGTCTGGGAATGTCGGCACTACTTAACATTGTCTGTGGCAGAATAATGGTATCACCCAGGAAACCTCTGCTCAGGAAACCCTGAAGGAATTTTTTTTAAGCCAGCACTAGCAGACTAGAATTACAACAAAAAATCGAGGCTACCGAGTTTGTTGATTTCTTGTATCTTTGAACATATGTCCCTCCCTCTCTCTCTTTCTTTCTCTCTTGGTTTTTCAAGACAGGGTTTCTCTTTGTATCCCTGGCTATTCATGAACTTGTTCTGTATACCAAACTGGCCTTGATCTCAGAGATCCCCTGCCTCTGACTTCTGAGTAGAGGGATTAAAGGTTTGCACCACTACTACCAAGTACCACTAGTTCTTTCAAAGTCGCCATCCTTATCAGTTATGTTATTTGATATCCTTTATGACTGAACTTGCAGGTCACTACCACTCATATACATCACCTGCATTTACATAGATATAGAGAGTTATATACATACATATATAGTATATTGTATATAATGTATAGAATAAATATATTATATATATAAAAATGAGAGTGTGTAGAGACTTACCTACATCCATACCTTTAGTTCATATTAGAAAAAAAGTCTTAAATGTGTGTAGACTTCTTTGAACTTTGTGTTTATATGTAAAAAAAAACGCTATTGACAGTATGAAGCTCGGCTGACCTTATTCTCTTACTTTCTATAATTCAGTACTTGACATTTCATGTTAGTTTTTCTGCATCTTTGGCAACTTGTTATTTAATGTGATGACTCGATGTTGGAATTTCTGCATTTAGTACTTCCCTGTTTTTCCATTGCACTTCACATTCTACTCAAATGGCTTCATTCACTTAGATGGGCTTAAATCTCAACCAAAGACCAGCACCAGCCATGCTACTTTGATAAAATTCTTCTGAGTTCAGTGGGTGGTAGTGTACTTGTTAGTGTGGGTATGTATATGCTCATATGTAGGTCAGAGGTAGATGTCAGTTCCTTTCTACCTTATTCTTTGAGGCAGGCTCTCTCACTGACCTAGAATTCATGATTTGTCTAGATTATCAACCAATGAGCTCAAGGGATCTGCCTGTTTTTGTCTTCCAGCACCAGGATTATAGTCTGACCAGGTCACTCCCAACTTTTCACATGAGTGCTGGGAATCTGAATTCAAGTCTTCATTCTTGTGTAGTACAAAATTTCCTGAGTCATCTCTGGAAGAAAAAGTATCATCTCAGAAACAAGTTCTCCAAACAAAGGAGATGTATTTGCCCTAGAGGAACAGAAGGCAGGGATTAGAGACAAAACAGAAGGTAGAGGGGCAGGGAGAAGGGCAAGGGAGCAAAGGAAAGGAAGGAGAGAGGTTAAGGGAGAAGGATAAAAATAATTTGTCCTTGTGTGGTTCAAAGGACTGTCATCTAATAGAGAGGACACAGATGTAGCACATATGAAAATCATCACATGTTTGTAAAGGCAAAATGGGAAACCCCATGTCAGATTGAGGTGTTTAATTTTAACTAGACATGTTAATTAGGTGAGCCAAGAAGTCTTTTGATTGCTGGACTTCAATACTTTGATAGCTGGACCGTGGTAGTCAGCCTCAGGAGGAGAAATTGGCCAAATAAAGGAATATACCTTTGGGGAAAGCTATAGGAATGCAATCTAATGGTTTTTAGCAAGGCAGGAGGAATGGAGGAGAGGGGCTAGGTATGCCAGAGCCATGCAGCTGACCAGAGTCCCTTCAATCTGTTCAAACCTGTGTGATTCTCAACAGCTTATAACATTTATGAGATTGGGAGTTACATTTGTTTCTGTATTCACCTGAGTAATAAACTGGTGTGCTTCTTGTTATTATTTAGATTTAAAGAAACAAATGAACAAGTCTATAGAGTTTAATTATATCCCAAAGTAGAGGTTAAGAGCTTTGGTAGTGAGGCTGAGTTCCGGGTGCAAGGCGGCCACTGGAGGGGAGCGCGGTGCAGTGCCTGCAAGCTTGGAATCGGAGCCGCGATGTTCCGGATCGAGGGTCTCGCACCGAAGCTGGACCCGGAGGAGATGAAGCAGAAGATGCGCGAGGATGTGATCACTTCCATTCGGAACTTCATCATCTACGTGGCCCTGCTGCGAGTCACGCCATATGTCTTAAAGAAATTGGACAGCATATGAGGATTTGGAGCTGTGTGTGGCATGAAGAGCCTGGTGGTGGTTTTTCCTCCTCTCTGCTGATGAATTGGCCCAGAAAGGTGTAAGACTGATTAAGTGGACATCAAAACTTGACTTGTTAAGAACAAGTCAGGCTTTGGGAACTGACCGTCATAGCTGAAATATAAAACTATTTGGGAAGTGCGAAAAGATGTCTTTGTGGTCACGGTATGCCCTTATGTCTGTGATACACACCTCTGTGAGTGTTGATGGAATTGTAAATAACTTCAGACTCTAAGAGGCTTAAGTCTGAAATGGTACTGTCTTGGCAGTCATTTCTGTTTACAAGTTGTGTTCAGAGTGTATTTGTGAAGAGT
>JAQQSO010005566.1:0-11937 GCA_028658305.1 Pachyuromys duprasi
AGATGCAGGATTGGTAAACATCCTTTCCAAGTCTGTAGGCTGTCATTTTGTTTTGATGACAGTGTCTTTTGCTTTACAGAAGCTTTTCAGATTCATAAGGTCCCATTTATTGATTGTTGATCTTAGAGCCTGTGCTGTTGGTGTTCTGTAGTCTCCTGTGCCAATGAGTACTAGGTTCTTTCCCACTTTTTCTTCTAACCGGTTTAGTGTGTCTGGTGTTATTTTGAGGTCTTTGATCCAGTTGGATTTTAGTTTTGTGCAAGGTGATAAATATGGATCTATTTTCATTTTTCTGCATACAGATATCCAGTTGGACCAGCACAATTTGTTGAAGATGCTGTCTTTTTCCCATTGAATGGATTTGGCTTCTTTGTCAAAAATCAAGTTTCCATAGGTGTGTGGGTTTATTTCTGGGTCTTCTATTCAGTTCCACTGACCCATGATTCTGTTTCTATGCCATTCCCATGCAGTTTTGATAGCTATTGCTGTGTAGTACAGCTTGAGATCAGGGATGAAGATACCTCCAGATGATCTGTTGTTGTACAGGATCGTTTTAGAAATTCTGGGTTTTTGTTTCTCCATAGGAAGTTGAGAATTTTTCTTTCAGGGTCTGTGAAGAATTATGTTGGTATCATGATGGGAATTGCATTGATTCTGTAGATTGCTTTTGGCAGAATGGCCATTTTCACTATGTTAATCCTACTAATCCATTAGCAAGGGAGGTCTTTCAATCTTCTGATATCTTCTTCAATTAATTTCTTCAGAGATTTGAAGTTTTTTCAAACAGGTCTTTCACTTGCTTGGTTAGAGTCACCCCAAGGTACTTTATGTTATTAGTGGCTATTGTGATGGGTGTTGTTTCCTGTTTATCTTTGGTGTACAGGAGGGCTTCAGATTTTTTTTTTTTTTGAGTTGATTTTTTAACCAGCCACTTTGCTGAATGTGTTTATCAGTTGAAGAAGTTCTCTGGTTGAAATTTTGAGGTCACTTATGAATATTATCATATTGTCTGCAAATAGTGATATTTTGACTTCTTCCTTTCCAATTTGTATCCCTTTGATCTCCTATAGTTGTCTTATTGCTCTAGCTAGAACTTCAAGTACTATGTTGAAGAGATATGGAGACAATGGGCAGCCTTGCCTTGTCCCTGATTTCAGTGGTATTGATTTAAGTTTCTCTCCATTGAGTTTGATGTTGGCTATAGGCTTGCTGTATATTTGCCTTTACTATGTTTAGGTATGTGCCTTGTATCCCTGATCTCTCCAAGACTTTAAACATGAATGGATGTTGGATTTTGTCAAATGCTCTTTTGGCATCTAGGGAGATGATCATGTGGTTTTTCTCCTTCAGTTTGTTTACATGGTGGATCACATTGATGGATTTCCGTATATTGAACTACCCTTGCATGCCTGGGTTGAAGCCTATGTGGTCATGGTGGATGATATCTTTTATGTGTTCTTGGATTCGATTTGCGAGTATTTTAGTGAGTATTTTTGTGTCAGTGTTCATAAGACAGATAGGTTTGAAGTTCTCTTTTTTTGTTGGGGCTATGTGTGGTTTAGGTATCAAGGTGATTGTGGCTTCATAGAATGAGACCCTTCTAGTTCTATTTTGTGGAATAGTTTAGAGAGAATTGGTATTAGCACTTCTTTGAAGGTCTGGTAGAATTCTGCACTAATATTATCTGGCCCAAGGCTTTTTTTGGTAGGGAGGCTGTTGATGACTGCTTCTATTTCCTTGGGGGATATAGGTCTATTCAATGTTTCTACCTGATCTTGCCTTAATTTAGTAGATGGAATCTCTCAAGAAAATTGTCCATTTCATTTAGATTTCAAATTTTGTGGCACATAGACTTTGGTAGTGAGACATAATGTTTGTTTGGATTTCCTCAGTGTCTATAGTTATATTCCCCTTTTCATTACTGATTTTGCTGATTTGGTTAGTTTCTCTCTGCCTTTTTGTTAGTTTGGCTAAGGGCTTGTCTATCTTGTTGATTTTCTCAAAGAACCAGCTCTTGGTTTCATTGATTCTTTGAATAGTTTCATTTTTTTTCTAATTGATTGATTTCAACCCTGGGTTTGATTATTTCCAGCCATCTGCTCCTCTTGGGCACATCTGCTTCTTCCTTTTTTTTTTTTTTCCTAGGGCTCTCTGTTGGGTCATTAAATTACTTGTATGAGATGTTTCTAATTTGTTCTTGAAGGCATTTAGTGCTATGAACTTTCCTCTTAGCACTGCCTTCATTGTGTCCCATTAGTTTGGGTATGTTGTGCTTTCATTTTCATTGAATTTTAGGAAATCTTTAATTTCTTTCTTTATTTCTTCCCTAACCAAGCTGTCCTTGACTAGCAAGTTGTTCAGTTTCCATGTATATGTAGGTATTTTGCTGTTTCTATTATTGTTGAGGTCCAGCTTTAGACCATGATGGTCAGATAGGATACAAGGGATAATTTCAATCTTCTTGTATCTGCTGAAGCTTGCTTTATGACCAACTACACTGTCTATTTTGGAGAAGGTTCCATGAGGTGCTGAAAAGAAAATATATTCTTTTGTTATAGGGTGAAAAGTTCTATAGACATCTGTTAGGATTTAGGGTCTCTATAAGTGCCATTGTTTCCCTTTTTTGCTTTTACCAGATGATCTGTCCCATGGTGAGAATGGAGTGTTGAAGTCTCCCACTATTAGGGTGTTGGGATCAATGTTTGATTTCACGTTTAATACTGTTTTATTCACAAATGTAGGTAGTCTTGCATTTGGGACACAGATTTTCAAAATTGTTATGTCCTCCTGTTGGAATTTTCCTTTGATGAGAAGGTAGTGACTCTCCTCATCTTTTTGATTAGTTTTGGTTGAAAGTCTATTTTATAGATACTAGGATGCCTACCCCAGCTTGTTTTCTGGGTCAATTTGCTTGAAAAACATTTTTCCAGCCCTTTACTCTGAGGTAGTATTTATCTTTGTTGCATAGATGTAGCAGAATGTTGGATCCTGTTTCCGCAACCGTTCTGTTAGTCTGTGTCTTTTCATTGGAGAGTTGAGTCCATTGATGTTGATAGAGACTAGTGACCAATGACTGTTACTTACTTTTATTTTGGAGTTGGTTGTCTTACTATGACTCATTGCTTTCCCCCCCCCCCCTTTTAGTTGGGAAGTTACCTGTATCCTATATTTTCTTAGGTGTAGTTGTTTTCATTGAATTGAAGTTTTCCTTCTAGTATCTTCTGTAGGGTTGGATTGCTGTGTAGATATTGTTTAAATGTTGTTTTGTCATGGAATATTTTGTTTTCTCCATCTATGTTGATTGAGAGCTTTGCTGGGTATAGTAGTCTGGGTTGGCATCTGTGTTCCCTTAAAGACTGCATGGCCTCTGCCTAGGGCCTTCTGGCTTTCATAGTTTCTGATGAGAAGTCTGGTATGATTCTGATCAGTGTACCTTCATTGTTACTTGGCCCTTTTCCCTTGCTGCCTTTTTTTTTTTTTCTTTGTTTTGTAGGTTTAGTGTTTTGACTATGATGAGAGAGGAGGTATTTCTTTTCTGGTCTAGTCTATTTAGAGTTCTGCAGGCTTCTTGTATGTTTATGGACATTTTTTTTTCTTTAAGTTGGGAAAATTTTCTTCTATGATTTTCTTAAAAATATTTTTCCGGTTCTTGGAGCCGGGAGTCCTCTTTTTCACCTATTCCTATTATTCTTAGGTTTCATCTTTTCATGGCATCCTTGATTTCTTGGTTGTTTTGTGTTTAGGGCTTTCCAATTTTATTTTTTCTTTGAGTAGGAATCAATTTCAGCAAGTGTATCTTTAACTCCCAAGATTCTTTCCTCCATCTCTTGTATTCTAATGGTGATGCTTACCTTTGTGGTTCCTGATATTTTTCTCTAAGTTCTCCAGTTCCAGGTTTTTCTCTGTTTGAGTTTTTCTTTATAGATTCTAATTCTGTTTTCATGCTTTGTACCATTTCCTTCATCTGATTGAATGTGGCTCCTATTTTTTTTTTTGTTTCCTCTCTATATGTCTTTAACTTTTCCTCTATGTGGGTTTTTTTATTCTTCTGTATTTCTTTGAGGGCCTTGTTCATTTCCTCTTTGTTTCCTCTAGTAACTGCATAAGCATAGCTTTAACATCATTTTCCTGTGTCTCTGCTGAATTAAAACCTCCATTGCTTTTGGGTATTTCTGGTGGTGCCATGGTTTCCTGATTTTTGTTGGGTGAGTTCTTATGCCTACCTTTGGCCATTTGTTTATATATATTCAAGGAGCTTTTTGTACCTTGAGGCTGGACTTCAGACTGGAGCTGTCAATCTCTGGTGTCTGGAGTATTCTTCAAGAAAATCAGGGAGTTCCAGTGGTTTGAGAGTGTGTGTTGTGGCCTCAGTTGTATCTCTGAGAGGAAAGGCCGCTGGAGCAGTATCGCTGTTTTTTTTTGGGGGGGGGGGGCGGTAAGTGTGTGTGTGTGTGTTTTGGTGTATGAGTGCGGGTGCACTCCGAAGGTGTCTTGAAGGGGAGTGCTAGCGAGTGTATATGCTTGGGCTATGGGGTTTGGGAGCAAGCACAGGAGGGGATGAGGGTGCTAGTGCATTTAGCAAGCACAGATTGTGGGCATCAAGTGCCTGCACCAGTTTCCTGAATTCCCAGTGGTCTTCAATCTGTGCCGGGTTCTGCAAGATGGACTCTGAGGTCAGTGGGTGGTGCAGCTGGCAAGACATGTCTCTGTTGTGGGCTCTGTGTGCCCGGCTCTGTCCTTTGTGCTAGAAGCTGTGAGCACTGCAGGCTGGTCGCTACTGTGGTCTGGAGGCTTGGCACCTCACTCTGTGCCAGAGGCTGAATGTCCTGGTTTGAGATGGTGGCTGGGTGCGCTGCTCTGGTCTGAAGGTTCCACGCTCTGACCTGGACTTGCTGCTAAGGGCTCACTTCTGGTCTGGGGACTTGGCGCCTCCTTCTGAGCCAGGGGCTGTGCACCCCAGACTGGTATGGTATCTGTGGACACCTCAGTCTGGACCAGATACAATATGCCCTGGTCTGGGATGGTGGCTGGCGGGGCCGAGGGAGGTTGCACATTCAGATCAAGGCTAGCAGATGTGCACCTGCTGTTTCTCCCAAGTCTGGAATGATATCTGGGGTGCCTCAGTCTGGACCAGATACTATGTGTCCAGGTCCAGAATGGCGGCTGGCGGGGCCGCTGGAGGCTGAACATTCAGGTCAGGGCTGTGCACAGCTGGTCACCTGGAGTTTTTCTGGGGACTAACTGGGTGTCCCTAGGACTTTCCCACTTGATTTTCTCACTGGAGGAGTTCTGCTCACCTGGCAATCACAAACGTTGGTGTTTTAAGTCCAAGAGTTCAGTCTCCTGGTTGCTGCACAGAAACTGCAGTCCTATTCCTCAGACACAGTGTCTTCCCTGGGCCGCCATCTTGAATTCCCCCACAAATACTTTAGAGTTAGTTGTGTATGGATAATTTTCTTTCTACTTCACTATGGCAACATTGAAAAACCCTATTTTTGCTATTTCCAAAATGGATTTTTTTAAAGCAAATCACAAGGAATTGTGGAGATGGTTCTGTGGTAAAATATTTGTTGTGAAAACATGAGGGTCTGAATTTAGTTTCTCACACTTAACTGAAAATTGGTCAGGGCAGCACGAACCAGTAGCTGAACTGTTACAAAAAAAACGAGAGACCCTAAGATCTTTGTGTTGGCCAGATGGATGTTATGGTAAATCAGGTAACTTCCAGATTCAATTGGAGAGCTTGTCTCAAAAAATGAGGTAGAGATTCACTGAAGAGTAATTCTTACATTGACCTCTGCTTAAAATACACATATTCATACGTGTTTATACACATCAGAACACATGTATCCATAAAACCCCAAATATACACAGGGACATACACACATACAATAAAATAATTAGAAATGCAATACCCATTATTAGACAATTCATGCAAGGTTTGATTCATATGTTTATCAATTGTATAAGGAGCCTTGTGCCTAGGGGGTCCATGTGTTGCTGTTGTTGTTTTTATCATTCTATTTATGATCCTCTTGATTATTTTAGTGCTCATTGTGCAAAACAATTCTTTCTTTGAATTAAATTTCACAAATGCTAGGAATGGTCAGTTTGATGCTGTCATCTACTGCCATTAAATCATCCAACTTATGGCTTTATAGGTACTGATTGTTATTACATGATATTTTAGAATGTTCAGAATTTCCAGAGAACTAGCCACAATTCTTGACTAGGTAGTGCTTCCTTTCATCACTAAAACCTCATATCACCCTAAGTTAACATCAAATAAGAATATATCTGATGCTTTACCATCCAGACTAATCATTTCATATATCCTGATTGGAGATGTGGAAATTAAGTGATCCGATTCCTAGCTTTCACCATTTAAGCTCTATTTACTCCCATTCTAGCAATGTTTAGACCTCAGTATTCCTAGTCTAGTCATGGCACCACTTTTTAATCATGTAGAATTTCATAATTATGAAAGATTTTTTGTATAGGGTTGGCAGTAAGGTCCAGTGAACAAAGACACTTGTTTTTATTTCGTCAACCCAAGTTTGATCCCTGAAACTTACATGTAGGCAAAAGAGAACCCACTAGATTTTCTCTGACATCCACATGTATGTGGTACCACCAACAAGTCTGTACTCAGTCACAAATAAACTAAAAAGCATGTGATA
The DNA here is from genome assembly GCA_028658305.1 of Pachyuromys duprasi. NCBI lineage: Eukaryota > Metazoa > Chordata > Mammalia > Rodentia > Muridae > Pachyuromys > Pachyuromys duprasi. Next base: position 6,681 of record JAQQSO010005566.1, read on the forward strand.
CACACATATAAGCACACACATATAATCACACATTAATGCATGATAATGTTGCCTTCAGGAACAATCCATGGCTTAAAATATGTCACTTCTAAATTCATTGAGCTGTTTATTCTCTGTCCCTTACTGTAAAGCAGTATTTTTTTTTCTGTGTTCCTGGTACATAAATAGTTTTTACATTTCTACATTTCACTATGCACATAAATTGTGAACACAGACTCATCCTTTAAAAAACTTATAGTATGTTGTTCTCATTCAAAATGATGTTTCTAAAATCTAATTATGTAATGGCTAGCTGTACTAACAAGAGTTCATATATGGGGACTGAATGACAGGATTATAGGAATTGTGCTGGATCTTACCAATATGTAATAATACATATAAAATTATCTCAGACTTAGCAATTCATCATTGTGAGGGATGAACATCTTTATATAATTGTTTTACATCATTTTTTATCCTCTGTAAAATGACTTCTTGAATTTTTATCAATAATAATAGTGCATTTTTGTCTCATTTTCTAATGATTTATGAAATACTTCATGCAGTACTTCAGCATATATCTTCCAGTTGGTAGTTTGCCACTTGACATTTTGATTTGTTTTGACAATTAGGAATCTCAATTTTAATGTAGCTAAATGATGAGTCTTGTTTAATATGGTACTACCTAAGAAAAATCACTAAAATATTCATAATATTTTCCTACCAGATTCAGAGTCTTTCATTTTACTTTCCTGATTAGAGATTTTATTTATCTCTGACCAACCTTTTGAAAATTAGGTATATATAAATACTACTTAATAAAAAATTGAAAATAACAAGTGCACATTTGAATAGTTATGTGAACTTTGACAAATTATTATTGCTACCAAAATATATGATAAAGAACATTTTAATTAATGAATATTTGATTTGTTTACAAGGTGAAATAATGACTAAACCCCTTAACACTTATCAACCCCTATTTTGTTTTGTTATTGTTCTGGGAATGTGTGTTTGTATTTTTTGCAGTAGGTACACTGCTGATCCATATGATAAGTTTATATTTAACATTGCTAAATACTTCACTAGAGTTATCTATCCCCATCAGAAGCACCTGGTGGGTCCACTCATCCCACCTTCTTAGTGTGTTCTATGCCCAGTTTTTATTTTAGTCATTTAAAAATATGTCATATGTAGAGGCTAAAAAGAGAAATCAGCGGTTTTGAGGGCATACAGCTCTTGCAGAAGTGTCCACCATCTATATGATAGCACAAAACACGTGTAACTATAATTTCAGAAGATCCTCTGCCATCTTCTGACATCTACTTTCTCTTCCATGCATACAGTACACATTTAGTCACACAGGCAAGCATATACATAGAAAATAATAAATGATTTGAAAAGGAATAAAATGTTAATTTTCTTACTGATTTTATAAGATGTAGTGTGTGTGTGTGTCTGTGTGTTTGTGTGTCTATGTCTGTGGTCAGGCACATACATGCCCCTTCCACATTGTTAGCCCAATGTGATGTGCTGCTGTGACATGTATCCCAGACTAGCTGGCTTCAAATTTCCGGAGATTCTCTTGTCTCCAGTCTCCTATTTTGTCATAGGCATGCTGGGATCACAAATAAGTTCTCCTGGATCTGGCTCTTTATTTGGGCTTCCAGATATCAGTCTTAGGTAGTCAAGCTTGTAAGAGAAATATTTTTACCTTCTGAATTATCTCCCCAGTCCCCATTTTATCTGTTTTAAGAATCATACAATACTAGTACTTTATGCTCTAAAATGATCTCTATAACAATTGATGATAATTAGCCTATTTGCATTTTCTTTTTCTTTAACAAAATAACTGTACAAATTACTTGCTGACTTTTCTCTAGTTGGTTTTCTTATTATGTTAGCATTGAGCTGAAAAAATCCTTGTGTTTTACTATTAGATATTTTTTATTCAAAATCTTTTAAAATACATTTTAATTGAATCATGAACACATTACTTTTCCCTTCCCCCTTTCCCCCAGCCTCTGCCAGGTGCTGTTCTTCCAACATTTTCCATGAACCCCACTCTCAAGTTGACGGTCTCATTTTGTATATTATTACTGTTACATACAAAGATATATGTATTATGAATATGTATACACACACACTACACACACATTATATATATTCCTGAGTTTGTATTTTCTGGTTTTTGTATATATGATTTCAAGGCTGACCACTCTGCTATGGATAACCACCTATTATGTCAGTCAGAAAACTCCAGATGTGGCTTTTTATTTCCTTAGTGGTGCTTTTGAAAGAGTCTCATTTTATTTTATTTTTTAAAATAAATTCTAAAGTGTAATGTTTCCTTTTATACCCATCTCTATTGTCATTTGCTTGTTTTCTTGTTTGTTGTGAACCACAGAGTTTATTCGGGTTGCTTACCAGAAGTACAGCTAATGCCTTATTAATGAGCAGAAATTACTCAAACATAGCCGCATTGCCAAAGGCTAACTCCAGAAAACATGGCTTAGAAAGCTGGTAACCTGGATCATACTGCACTACTTGAGGTAACCTGATACACTGGAGAATATCTCTTCCAGATATCTCACTATGTCTGAGCCTTTCCAGCTGGTGTGAGAGTATCAGCAGTTCTCATGCTTATGTATGGTAGGAGAGGGAGGAGCCTAGTGAATCTACATAGTTTGAGGGATTTCCTGAAGGTATTAAGTTATTTAATTTTTGAGATTTTAGAAGCATTCTATGGGTATAAAATAACCTCCTCTATTTTTTCAACTTTAAAAAATTATTTATATGATTACTTATTACAATTTATTCACTTTGTATTATCTCTGCAGCCACATCACTTGTCTCCTCTAAGCACCCCCTTTCCTCCCTCTTCTCTTCCTATGCCCTTTCTCTAGACTCCTAAAATGGGAGGACCTCCTCCACTTCCATCTGACACTAGTGTATCAGGTCTCCTCAAAGCTTTCTCTGTGGTGTGGCAAGGCTGAACCTACCAGGGGGAAGTAATGAATGAACCGGCCACCGAGTTCACGTCAGAGACAGCCCCTATATTCCTTAGTAGAGAACCCACTTGGAAACTGAACAGCCAATGGGCTCCCTTTGAAAAGGGGGTCTAAGTTTTACCAACACAATTTTTTACAGACCTTGAAAGGACAATTCTCAATTTCATATGGAAAGACAAAACAAACAAACAAACAAAAAAGCAGAATAGCTAAAAAAATTTCTATACAATAAAACTATACAATAAAAGATCTTCTGGAGGTAACTTCATCCCAGATCTCAAGCCGTACTATAGAGCAACATTAATAAAAACAGCAAGAAACAGACTGGTGGATCAACAGAATCGAATTGAAGACTCAGAAATAAACCCACACACCTATGGAAACAATTTTTGATAAAGAAGCCAAAACCATACAATGGAAAAAAGACTTCATCTTCAACAAGTGGTGCTAGCATAACTGGATGTCTACATGTAGAACACTGAAAATAGACCCATATTTATCACCTTGTAAAAAGAAAAACTCCAAGTGGATCAAAGAATTCAACATAAAACCAGACACACTAAATCTGTCAGAAGAAAAAGTAGGGAAGAGCCTTGACCTCACTGGCAAAGGAGACAACTCCCTGAACAGAACACCTACAACACAGGCTCTAAGATCAACAATTAATAAATGGGACCTCATGAAACTTAAAAGCTTCTGTAAAGCAAAGGACACTGTCAACTGAACAAAACAACAGCTCACACATTGGGAAAGCATCTTCACCAGCCCTATAACTGACAGAGGACTAATATCCAGAATATATAAAGAACTGAAGAAGTTAACCACCAACAAACCAAGTAATTCAATTAAAAAAATGGGATACAGAGCTAAACAGAGAATTCTCAAAAGAGGAATATTGAATGACAGAGAAACACTTAAAGAAATGCTCAACAGTCTTATTTTTATTTTTAATAGGAAAAAATAAACATAAGAAAAGGGCCCAAGAAAGGGCACAAAAAACAGATAGAAACAAAAACACCCTTGTTTGTACATTCAAGAATTCAAAAACACAAAACCAGAGCCATTGTATATGCACAAAACCTATAGGGTAGTAAAATAATAATTAATATTAATAATAATGAATAATATCCCTGATACAAAGTTAAGAGACTAGGAACCTCCAAAGATGCTGTTGAATTTGTTTTCTGTTGGCTATTTACTGTGGAACATGCATCCTACCCTTAAGAGTATTTTATTTCCACAGTTAAACTCCCTTGGAGAAAACTAAATTTTTAATAGCAAGTGGTTCTCATCTGGACAGAACTCCTGAGTAAGGGATGGGAGAATGTGTCTACTTATCCTTTCAACTCTAGAACCCCAACAAGTGTGGAATTGTATAAGTCCTGTGCTTCCTATCAGTCTCCATGAGTTCATATGTACATAGGTTCCACTGTGTTTAGAAGGCCCTGTTTCCTAGGTGTCCTCCATTCCCAGTTTCTTACAGTCTTCCCACGAACTCTTCTGCAGTGTTCACTGAGATCTAAGGGTTAGGGTTTGATAGAGACATGTCCTTAAGGGCTGATCTTCCAAATCTTTCATTCAACTAGTATTTGTATTTGTCCCCATCCAGTGGAGGAGAAAGCTTCTCTGTTGATGGCTGAGCAAAGCACTGATTAAGGAATCTAAGAATGTCATTAAGGCTTCTTCTACTAGTGGATTTTTTTTTTTAGAACACTAATATTTGGTTTTCTTCTAGGCTCCTGAACTATCTGGGCTTTAGGTTCTTAGTCACCTAAGCAGTGCTGGGTATGGGCTGTATCTCATGGAGTGGGCTTTAAACAAAATTAAATTAGTTGGTTACTCACACAAAGCCTTGTGTCAGCATGGTTTTGGTACACAGGGTTTTAAAGAAAACCTCATCAATGAGGCTTTTCCAGAGTCTTTTCTAAAGTAATAAAGATTTTGTCTTTTAGATTTCTCCTAAAGATATAGTTCTAAGTGACATGTTCAATATCAAATATTAGTTACAGACATTATCAAATTTCACATTCTTTTAAATATTTTTTTATTATTTACTATTAATTTATTGAGATCCCATTTTATTCCTGCTAGTAAAAAGCCAGTTTTAACCTCAGAAGTTATTTTTCAAATAATCTTTTTGTTTGTTTGTTTTATTAATGTATTTATTTTTATATCAATCACAGGTTAGGTACTTTGCATCCCAGGCATAGCCTCCTCCCTCATTCCCTCCCACCCTCCCATTCCCTCCCTCATCTCCCTCCTCCCCG
>JAQQSO010005567.1:0-11936 GCA_028658305.1 Pachyuromys duprasi
AGGGCTGGCTGCAATGTCCTCCCCGGGGATCTAGCCAGTCTGTCACTCCCCAGCTTGTATGGGGGAGGGTCAAAGAGTCAGCCATCAAGTTCATGACTGAAACAGTCCCTGTTTCGAAGAGGGCCTTATCTAAAGATGATTTATTCCATTGCTTTGCTATTGGAAAATATTTTCTTGTGCAAATTCATGAATTAATACAATATAAAAATTAAATTTAAAAAGTCCACTGATACACATATATTGGGAATACTAAAGAACAAAGTCCTAAAGAGTTAAAAATGTTGGAGAGAGCCACAATATTAAACATGAAATATTCAAATCAGTAAAAAAATTACAAGTATGTGGATTTTTAAATGTTTAATGTAATTTAAATTTTTATTTTGGATTAAATTTACAAGAAGTATAGACTTATGAAAGATGCACTGAGGTATTAATGAGTAATAGAATTATAAACATCTCCATTTTCTTGTAAAGATTGTAATGTTTTAACATTTAGCTTTAACCTCAGGCTAATTGTATTCTGAGAAGGGAATATGACAGAATCAATGTTAAATCTTCAAGGGCTTTGTTTTGAATATTTTAGTTTTCTTAAGAGGGAAATTCAGCGGGTTCCTAAGGATAGAATTACCACAATTATGTTTCATGTCACTTGAGTTATTTGTTGAGCACATACTTTTCCTATTTTGAATCATATCAAAATTGATTTTTTAAAAACACCACAATAGTTTGCCAACTGCTTTGTCTTAAATGCGATTGTGTAATTTCTGAAGCTAGAAGCTTCATAATCCCAGGGTCATATGACTCGCCTTCTAGTTCCATTTCTTCCAGTTCACTGCTACTATCATAGTTAAATCCTCCCTTAATAAACCCATGCAGACCAGGATAGGATATCTAAAAATGAGTAATCCTAAAGGATTTGCAGGTAGCATCTATTAAAAAACCTGTTTGAAGTTTAGTTGCTGTGCATTTTAATGTTTTACCTGCCTAGAAACTCAAAAGTTGGACAGTTGTGGCAAGGGATACACTAATCTAAGAGATGAAAGACAAGCCATGGGAATGGAAAGTTTTCATTCTGGAAGCTTTTCTAGGGTGTTAGTAATGGAAACACCCCTATCTTCTGTAATTTACCATGCATACCTACAAATCCTATTAATCAGATTACATTCTTGGTTCTTCATGAGTTTATGTGTCTTTACTCTTACCAAAAGCTTCATTATTAAAAAATAAAAAATGAAAAACCTTCTGTGATTACTGAAGCAAATACCAGCAGAATGAGATGCACTCCACCGAGAACACCCAGGATCTCAGCAGCCATCCATGGAGGAGTTTATCTTTTGCACTAATCCAGTGACTGATCAGCTAGTGTGCTCAATACAGATTTAACATCAGTGGAAGCACAATTAATCCATGCTCTTGCTTAATTAAATTTTCAGTCTCTTTTTTAAATATGCAAAAAGTTCCGTTGGAAACAAGTCTAGAGTGTTGTGGCATATTAAAATATATTCTAATTCATTGCCCATAAAGTTTAACAAAACTACCCTGCTTTGAAGATTATAAAATAACTACTGGGGAAATATAAGGCTAATTTTATATTTTAAAAAAATCTCCACAAGAAACTCTAATGATCTAAAGAAAAACTTAAAGCTCTAGAGGTATAACCTATATTTCATTAATGATCATCCTCCAACTTAATTTTATTTGTCATAGAAATCAGTCTGTTTCCTCTTATATTTAATACAAAGAAATAGCATTCTGTTTATGACATTAATTTCTTGGTAAATATGTTAATATTAATAGGTTCAGAAAATATTTTCCATCATTTAAAACAATGACTCCAATGGAAGTTCTATACTATCTGAATAGAATTATAAAATGAGCTCAGAATATCTGTTTTTGTGTGTCTGTGTTGTATGGAAATCTTTCCTCTCCTATAAAAATTATTAGGTGAAGTTTCTAAAAACAAAATTACCGTAGCTATATCATTCGAATCTAGACATTCAGTAGACAATATCTTAGGAAATATCTTTGCTTTCAAAGAGATCTTCCTTCAAGACTGACAGTTCCTCTGCTCCACCAATATCTTCTTGTAACGGGTAAGGAAAAGGAGAGAGAGAAGGATGTTCATTGTTCTTTCTACCATCTCTCCATATATTTGCATAGTCTTGAGTGAATTAGGTGTGTTTTCTTTCAACTCTAAAAGCAGCATGGCTGAAGATGCAGTTTCAGTTTTTTGTGCAAGAGAAAAAAGTTCTGGGATAGAATGCCTTGAATGGTAGGGCTTCAATAGCTTCTCTTTCTCCTAGTGAAATACACCTACTTACAAATATAAGCTAGAACAAATGTACAGCAAGATCAATTGGAAGGGTGAATATCTGTACTACAAAGAAACAATGATAAACATACTAAAATCTGCACACCTAAGGAAGCTAATCAAGAAGGAGGACTCTGGCTAAGATGCTAAATCTCCTTTCAGAAAGGAAAAGAGGATGGACATCGGAGGAGGGAGAAAACAGGGAACAGAACAGGAGCCTACCACAGAGGGCCTCTGAAAGGCTCTACCCTGCAAGGTATCAAAGCAGATGCTGAGACTCACAGCCAAACTTTGGGCAGAGTGCAGGGAATCTTATGAAAGAAGGGAGAGATAGAAAGACCTGGAGAGGACAGCAGCTCCACAAGGACAGCAACAGACCCTAAAAGTTTAGGCACAGGGGTCTTTTCTGAAACTGATGCTCCAGCCAAGGACCACTCATGGAGATAACCTAGAACCCCTGCATAGATGCAACCCATGGGAGTTCAGTGTCCAAGTGGGTTCCATTGTAATGGTAATGGGGACAAGGAACTGATTGGCCTGCTCTTTGATCATCTCCCCCAGAGGGGGAGCAGCCTTACTAGCCACAGAGGAAGACAATGCAGCCACTCCTGAAGAGTCCTGATAGACTAAGATCAGAAGGAAGGGGAAGAGGACCTCCCTTATCAGTGGACTGTGGGAGGGGCACAGGTGAAGAAGAGGGAAGGGTGGAATTGGGAGGGGAACTACAGGAGGAATACAAAGTGAATAAACTGTAATTACTAAAAATAAAAATAAATTTAAAAAAGAATGTGAAGGTACAAATAAGAAAAATAAAAGAGGCAATGAATACACTTTTCCATTCTCTGTCACCTTAAAGGATTCACTCCAACACCAACAAATTACTTAGTATCTGGTAGTGAAATAGTTTATAACAATTGGAATCATAACCTTTTAAGAGTGCAGGCGATGAAAAATTTTCCTGTCTATACTATTACAGAATCAAAGTATATCTGTTATAGACTATGGGTTTTAAGATGATGGGGGGACTGAAACCAAAACTGTAATCATCATAGAAGATATATTAGGAATGTGTTCAGTAAGCAAGAATGACACATGACATGTCAGTTCAGGTTGGACATCTCTTGGTGACATGTTAACTTGCCAATTGTTGTTTGCTGAAGCAAATGATTCTCTACTATAGAAAAAAAAGTATAGAAAATCTAACAGAAAAATAAAGACATTTCATGCAACAATTTCTCTCTCACACCATGGGTCTGTAGCTTCCCCTATAATGTCTCTGTCCAACTTTGCTGTCTTCTATGAGGAGAACAGTGCTGACCTTCGTCACTCCTGCTGCAGATATTTATTGTAGAATAACAGATTTTTGTATGAGTCACACACAGGTTTCTCTTCTCTCTCACAGGGACAGGAGAATCCTGTAAATGCATCTCTGTTGCCATGGAAAAGTGAACATTTGGAAAACGCAGGCAGGATTTTGTATTGGAGGCAAAAACATGATAGTAGGAGGTGGAGAGAACCCAGGTTGCTAATATGCAGATAGCATAGCTACAATTACAGAAAAATGGTAACTTAAAAAAAATAGGATTCCAGTGAATCTACGATCCTTCAGGTAGACTTCTCTGAGCTTCAAAACTGTTTTTCTAGCTTTTTATTTTTTCTTAAAAAAAAAAAACTAAAAATACACCCTCATGCTTAGGGATAAAGTAGACAGTCACCACCTGCTGTAGGGATGGCAGACACAAAGGCCATTGTGCACTAAACAGCAAATAATTGGATCACTTGTATCCTGGGAACCTACTATGTCATTAGCGGACTTTTCATTTAGAAGTAGACATGGCTTTAAAAAGATAACAGAGAAAAGTGTGAAAGAGCAATCTTCCTGTACTTAGCCTAGTTAGTCAAGAGGGTTTACATATGGATGCTGAGCATTATACCCAGAGTTCCTCAATCCTCATAAGTATCTTATATCAAAATATTTTTAAAGGGAGAGTAAAAGGCAGTGAATAGATATGGAGAGTCAAGTCAAAATAGTAAATTGAAGATGAAAAAGTTGGATAATATGTAAGAGAACAGAAGAAAGAGGGAGGAAGACATGGCAATACAGCAGATGGATCTCTGCTCCATTGAAGGCAGCCTGGTTTACACAGTGAGTTCCAGCATAGCCAGAGCTATGTAGAAATACGAGAGAGAGAGAGAGAGAGAGAGAGAGAGAGAGAGAGAGAGAGAGAATGGAACTATGACCAGTAATGAGAAGCAGAGAGAGAAAAAAAATGTAATAAATTGAGGAAGAAGTAGACCACTGGGGGAAAAGAATTCTTTCAATAAGGAATATCACCGAACTTCTAAGGGCAAATTACAGAAAACTGAGCCAAGGGGAAGTTGCAAGTGAGTGCAGAGAGCTGCTCAGTTCCTGGGTTCATTACAAGGTCCCTGTAGAGAAATTTACTTGTCTCCTGTCCTTGGCCATACCTGGAAGCAGAAGGTAATCCTGGTGGTAAATTTGTAAACACAAATCTCTTTCAGTCTGACTCTTGTCTGTGTAGGGATACCTCAATATAATCAGCCAACAGAATTAACAGAACTCTGGGGGTCTATCTCAAAAAAAACAAGCAAAACAAAGAAATAAACAAAAACAGAAATACATCCCAACCACTTCCTTCATTTTACATTTAAACTCTCAACAGAATTTGAGGATTTTCAGGCATCATTTGTCTCTCCTGGCTGATCCTTTGTCCATCCATTCAGTTGTAACAATCTATGGGACTCCAGGCTGTAATTTTTAACCTGCTTATCTTGTCCATGGGGATAGAAAACAGTAAGCCACCTGTCATGTCTGAGAGGGGGTGGATAAGTTTCTGTGGTGAGAATGAAGAACCGAGAGGTGGGAGACCGGCAATCAGCCACAGAGCTGTCACTAATGGAAAGACAGGCCAAGGCGAGAATAAACCAAGCGCAGGTTTCTTTCATTGGTATCCATTATCTACATAGCCCTGCTCACTGCTTCTCTTGGATCACAGGACAAAGTTAGCTGTGTCCTACAATTGATATGACTGGAATATTTGCTCCTGCTGGTCTAAGAGAGTCTATAAGAAAAGGATGAATAAGAGGTCTGTTTAGAGTCAAGGGAAAACATAAAGTTCCCTAGTTTCATGACTGAGAAGGTAGGGGGAATGATACTTGGGTCTGAAATAAAAGCTCTTACCAAGAAAAATGCTGATTATAGCTTTATGGTTCATACTAGTTGAATCGGTTGTTGACCTCAATAATGTACTTTCTCTGAAATCTTCCAAATTCATGTATATATACTTATACTGACTTTGGGTACCAATTAATAGTGTTCTCTACATTTTGTTTGGTAAACAGTAAGTTCCACAAGAGAGAATCTCTGCTTAAAATATTGCTTCATTTGAAGTCATCTAGACATTCTCGTGCCAGTAAGAACAAAGTGTGTATTTGATCTGTAAATGGCAGGCACAGTAAAGTCTCTGCTTGTTCGTTAGTTTGAGAGCAACTTAAATGTTGCCTTTGTTTTGTGATACTTTCGAATTATTTGAATTGAGAAGTTAGTGTTCAAGCCTTAAACTTTGGCGAGTCAGGATGGGTCACCAGCAGCTGCTGTTAACTAATCACTGTGTACTAAGAGCGGTGAGTCCTAGAGAAGCTCATTCCTTTTTCTAGCACCACTACTTTCTCTAGCCTAGTGGTGTGCATGTGTCACAGCTGATGAAAAAAAAAGACTGTCCAAAGAGGAAAAATGAAGGAAGGATAAAGCAGAGGGTTCAAGACCAAACCTGTCATTAACTGTAAGCCTCGAGCTTCTTTACTGTTCATACCAAGATCTGTAAAATCAGCTTCCATTTTAAATGAGGGGTGAATTCTTGACAGGTAGGTATTCAGAAAATGTCATTGGCAACGAAAACTGACAGACTATGGCAAACCTTGTTCCTCCTATGGAGTTAATTAACCACTTGCAAATACTACTGTGTAAATAATAATACCTTTTTATATTTTTAATACATATATATATATATATATATACTATACTATACATGTATACACATATGGGTGAAATGAGCTGCTTAAAAAACTTTGATCACTCTGATACCATGCAGGGTAGTGTCTTTCAGAGGCCCTCTGTGTTAGGCACCTGTCCTATTCCCTGTTTTCTCCCTCTTCTGATGTCCATCCTCTTTGCCTTTCTCAATGGGGATTGAGCAACTTAGCCAGAGTCCTCCTTGATTAGTTTCTTTAGGTGTACAGATTTTAGTATGTTTATCCTACATTATATGCCTAATATCCACTTATAACCCCTGCACAGATGTAGGCCATGGCAATTCAGTTTCCAAGTGGGTTCCACAGTAATGGGAACAGGGACTGCCTCTGACATGAACTGATTGGCCTACTCTTGGATCACCTACCCCTGAGGGAGGAGCAGCCTTACCAGGCCACAGAGGAAGACAATGGAGCCACTCCTGATGAGACTTGATAGACTAAGATTAGAAGGAAGGAGAGGAGGACCTCCCCTATCAGTGGACTTGGGGAGGGACATGAGTGAAGAAGAGGGAAAGAGGGTGGGATTGGGAGGGGAGGAGGGAGGGCGCTACAAGGGGGATACAAAGTGAATAAGCTGTAATTAATAAAAACAAAACAAAACAGAAAACCTTTGATCACCTCCCCCTAGGGGGTGCAGCTTTGCCTGTCCACAGAGGAAGACAATGCAGCCAGTCCTGATGAGACCTGATAGGCTAGGGTCAGATGGAAGGGGAGGAAGATCTCCCCTTTCAGTGGACTTGGGAAGGTGCTTAGGGGAAGAAGAGGGAGGGAGTGTGGGACTGGGAGGAGACAAGGGAGGGGTCACAGACAGGATACAAATTGAATAAATTGTAATAAATAATAAATAAATTTTAAAAAGAACTTTAAATGATGTTTGCACATCAACAGTGCTTAATAAATGCCATTTAAACATGAATTTATGTAGAAGCAAAATGCTGGAAATTGTGATTTCTTCACAAAAGCAGACAATGTATTTGAGAGTACATGTCTGAGCATTCTCTATCTCCAGTCCTACCTTCCAGACATACCTTATCTAACTGATTCACTCACTGACAAAGAAACATGCCCATGGAAATCATCTCTTGACAAGAATGCTTAAACCTTTTTTATGTTTAAGACAACTATTAGACCATGCCCAGGCTTCCTTTCTTAAATTAGTCCATATCTTCGAGGATTAGGAAATACTACTTTGTATAAAACATAACACTGGTCACAAATCCATTCACCATCTTACCAAGATTAGCAGTGTTCATATTGGGGTTAGAAGTTTTTATCAAGGACTGTGAGTCAACATTGTCCTTAGTCCTTTGTGCTTTCTTGGGTTTATTCTTCAGACTGAATCTACAAGGTTGTGATATTGCTATTATTAGGGTATAACAAACAAGGAAGACAACTCTTGAGTCCTTTGTATTCTCTCAGCACACCACGATTAAATTGACTCCTACAAAATTGCTATTTGAAATGAGTATGAGAAGATGTAGTCCAGAACTGGGACAAATAGATTCGACATGCATTACCTCTGCTATTTATGGGGACTCCTGGGAACACAACTGTGGGCACACGGGTAAATAGAATTCGGTAAATGGCACTTATTCTGAAGATAAATGGTTAATGAGACTTCTACGAACTTATTACCACCTGAAACAAAACGTGAGAATTAGATCTAATTTTCAAAAAATTTCCAACTTGAACATTTATAATAGTCCATGTTCAAAAAACAGTTAATAAATAAATATCCCAACATTCTTCTGGGAGTGCAAAACTCATGGTTGTGAAGATAAAATGCAAAAAGAGCTTTGCAAATTTTCACACACCTTGCCTTCACAGTCCCTACAGTGTTATCTATCTCAAGGAAATAAGCTGGGGAAAATATTTGTGTGTTGCCAGGGAGTAACAGCCTCGCTAGATCCCAGGGGAGGACATTGCAGCCAGCCCTGAGGAGACAAGATGATCTGGGGTCAGATGGAAGGGGAGGAGGTCCTCCCCTGTCAGTGGACTTGGAGGGGGCGGGGAGGAGATGAGGGAGAGATGGGAAGAGTGGGAGGGAATGAGGAAGGGGGCTACGCCTGGGATGCAAAGTACCTAACCTGTGACTGATATAAAAATAAATGAATTACATTTAAAAAATATTTGTGTGTAGCCTTGCTCTCTACATGTACTAATAATACAGAGTTGCAGTAAGGGGTTGAGCACACATCTCACAGGAGCATCTGGGCTCAGATCCAAGCCTTTGCTCAGCAGCTCCCAGGCCTTGGGAAAGTCCAACAACTTGCACTTCCCTTTTACCTCACTAAAATGGGGCTCTAGGTACAGCACCCAATGGCGGAAGGATGTGTGTGTGTGTGTGTGATGCACAGTATGTTCCCAACAATTTTTACATCTTTTATTTATTTACCGTTGGTGTTCGTTACTTACGTAAATGTACAGCATTGTGAGCAATGACATTCTACATGACCATCTATTTCATAGATCAAAGGCTAAGTACTAATTGTGTGTATAAATGATAATCAACTGAAAACAAACACACAGTCCACCAAGGATTACCTCAGATTTCCCAGCTGAGTGAGGATAACTCATTCCCTACATAACTGTGAGGATAACCATTTACAAAAAGGGAAAATTAGAATCTAAAGTTAGGTGTTTGGAGAAAGATTATAAATTGGTATTTTTTCCAAAATTCCCACAATAAAAATACACACATTTTTCATAAACAGAAAAAAATTAAAATATTATGTTAAAGCAGTTTTTTTGTAATTGCTGTCTCCATGTAATTTTACAAACCATTATAATAATGGGAACTCTCTTTCCCATAGATGTTTTGGGGTTTTGACCCTATTTCTATTTCTTAGTGACAACTCAATAAACACAGGCTGGTGGAATTAGATTCCACAACTCTCCTCTTCTAGCCAAGAAAGAGTCATTCTCAATATACTCTCCTTTTATTTTAGATGTGCTTGTTTGTTTCTTTGTTTGTGCTTAGAAAAGAAAGGGTCTCACTTTATAGCCCTGGCTATCCTGAAACTTGTTATGTTAAAACTGTTGGCCCCAAACCAAAGGGATCTGTCTGCCTCTGCCTCCCACACTTTGGGATGAAATGCGTGCTTTATTACCTCCAGCTTTCAGATCTTAAAGATAGAAGCAAACATAGTGAGAATATTTGTAATCAGTCATCCTAGCCTGATCTTCCTGATCTTTCTGGTCTGTTTTTCCTCCCCATACTGCTTGGCCGCTGCTACCTTTCAAACTTGGGTCTCTAAGATGACTATATCATTCTGTTGCTTTGCAGGATTGTTTTAATATACTCTCTTTGTTTAACGGAATCATCCTTCTCATAACCAAGCAATAGTTACGCAACATGTATTACTCATTAGAAGTAAACAAAAACACTGAATGTTAATAATTTCCCTTGTATTTTTCAACTAAATTTTCTAGTATTTTAAAATGGAATATTGCATACCTGGCAAAGATGATAATTAAAAAGATATTTGTGATGTTGAATCTCCACTGTCAATGTCATTTAGTTTAGAGTCACACAGGATGTTAGAGCCCTCAAAAAAATTCATCTTGGTGTGTCTTTGAGGACATTTCTAGGAAAGATTAAATGAAGACCTTCCATGAATACATTATTCAACAGAATGGGGCCACAGATAGAATAAAAGATAAAAGTGGCATTTCCGTCAGTGGCGCGATGTAAGGAGCTGTCCTATGACACAAACTTCCACTAACTGCCATGACATTCTCTCTGCCCATAGGCAGGGAACAAATAACTGTGGCCTGAACTCTGAAACAATGGGAACAAATAGCTTTTTCTTCCCAGGAGTTGTTTGTGTCTGACATTTTGATCATAGAAACATAAAAGCAACTAATTCTGATGGGTAATTTTTGCTACCCATGCATATCCAGTGATAGGAAAATGGTCAACTGTGTTGCAAAATAACAGAGAATGAAAACTTCATTAAGGGAACAGACATTTGAGCGTTAAGTCCTACTTCTATCAATCAATAGCTAGGTGGTTTTAGAAAGTTAGTGCACAGTGAATGCCTCAGTAGTTCCTGTTTATAGTGTTAATGTGAAGGCTGATAATGCCAACTCATGTAGAAAACACAGGACAGAACCCATACAGTATCAGTAGGTATTTGAAATTTTTACTGATATGCTTCTCATGGAGTCAAGTGCCAACAGAAAATCTAAAAATATTGTAGAAAATATTATAGAAAATCTAAAAATATTGTGGGGTGATTTTGTGCTGAGAACGCACATTAAAAGGCTTGTACTAAAAGCACACTTCAAAATTCTAATCAAAGGGCATTTTGTGCTTGACAGTGAAGGTGATTAATGATAGAAAGTTATAATAATTTTATGAGCATACTCTTATTGTAATTGATGGTATTCCATGCATAGCATTTACAATTTGAACCAAATGAAAACTGTGGGCTCTTTTGAAAGTAGATTTCAAATTTAATTTCCAAAAAAATAGAAGTAAAATTATAAATAGGTATAATTTTACATAAGTATTGAAAATACTTCGATATTTTGCCTGGAAGTTGGAAGACTGTGAAGATTATTGAATGTGAATTGGAGGAAAATTTGATTCACAGTTATCTATATTAATTAATATATTCCTATAAAGTTAGGTTTCGTGGGTAAAGTGTGAGATAGTTCTAAATTACAGAAGAGCCAAGCATCATTTCCAGGCACATAAATGGTTTTATTGATCTGAACAGTTTTCTTAAATGAATGTATCCAACCAAAAGAAATATTTTTGAAATTCAAAGTTTTAAGTTTGGAAAAGATTCTTTCCTTTATGAAGAATATAGTCTTTCTATAGAGTACCAAAATTCTGTATGTTGAGTTAGTTAGTTTTTAGTCATTCTTTTGTTTGTTTGTTCTTTTTTATTTTATTTTTTAATATTAGTTACAGTTTATTAACTTTGTATCCCTGCTGTATCCCATTCTATCATTCCCTTCCAATTCCATCCGCCCTTCCTCATCTCCCTGCCCCTTTCCAAGTCCACTGAGAGGGGAGGACCTCCTTCCCTTTCATCTGACCCTGATTTACCAGGTTTCTTCAGGACTGGCTGCAAAGTCCTCCTCTGTGGCCTGGCAGGTAGTCATTCTTGATGAATGTGCCTTGATCCAGGCTATAATAGAGGGCACAAGCTAACTCTCCACAGCCCAAAGACATCATGAACTTAGAAAGGAGCCACTGAAACACTGTACTTCCACAGTTCATATCCGTAAAGTTCTTCCTGCCTTCTGATTCATCTTCATTTTCCCCATGGAAGGCAACTGCTTCTAAATTTCAACATTTTTCACTGATACTTTCCAAAATTTGAACCATTTTCCCTAAACTTTCTAGTCGTTCTTTTCTATCATTGTTTTAATAGGATCTCATATACCCCATGCTAACTTCTATTTAGAGAAGAATGGTTTTGAATTCCTGATCCTTGTGTCTACTTTCCAAGTGATTCAGTTACAGGAATGTGTATTTATTTTTTTTTAATTTATTTATTTTTATCTCAATCACAGGTTAGGTACTTTGAATCCCAGGCGTAGCCCCCTCCCCCATTCC
>JAQQSO010005568.1:0-11936 GCA_028658305.1 Pachyuromys duprasi
AAGGAGGGGGACAGCTAAGGCCCCATGGAGGCCAACCAGGATTTTGACATTTGGCTGCTTCTTCCTCTAATTGAGCCTCGTCCCCAAGATCTAATGGCTCATTTTCTTCATCACTACTACTTTCAAAAGCAGATTGCTGAATCTGTTGTAAGTCTCTTTGTACACTAGCATAGATATTTTTCCTTTTAGCAGGTTCTACTGGAGTCGAACAAGTGCTAGACTCAGTGCCCCCCCTCAGTGACAATCTTTCTTCCCTTTCAGACAACCTTTCTTCCTTTATTTCTTGTAATTGCTGTCTTACCTCAAGAATAAGCTCTTTGGTGTCATCATCTCCATCTTCCTTTCTGAGGGCTTCATTAATGACAGCCCAGAGAACAAAAGTAATAGGACCTGCTCCCCTTTTCTGTAGTTTTTTTACCCACTTGGTCCCGAACTGCTATATTCAAAGTCCCACTTTCAGGAAACCAGGGACAATTAGCATCAACTTGATTTAAAAAGTCCTCAAGAGTTCGACTTTCAAACCCAACTCCTCCTGTTTTGAGTAAATGTTTGAGCGTTTCAATAAACGCTCCCCTGCTATTGCTCTGTCCTATATTGCGCTGTCTGGCCCTTACCTTGCACTCTTGCCAATGGGTGATCACCGATATGCTTTCCTTTTTGCCCAATGGACGTCCTAAGTCACAGCGTTCCTCAGCAGGTCCCTTGATATCAGGTTTAATCCCGGGATTCCACACATGTGGTAGTCGCCCGTGACTACCAATAGTAACCGCCTGCACAAGGGGCTGGGAATTAAAAGAGACAGAGAACACGAAGAAGTGACGCCAAGACAGTATTCTGATCAAGGTGCCATTTTTATTACAGAGTAAGCCACTTATATAGGTTTCCAAGTAAACATATCCAAGCAAAACAGGAGGTTTGAGCAAAACAGGAGGTTTAACTGAGCAAAACAGGAGGTGTCTGCTGAAAACAACAAGAATAGTGAGCCAGCATGACTTGCACTCAGGTGACCATCTCAGGTCTAATGGAATGGCTACCTCAGTCCTTCTTTAGATTTTGGTGTACAGATTTATCCTATATTACATGTCTAACATCCACTGATGAATGAGTATATACCACGTGTATCTTTCTGCCTCTGGGATATGTCACTCAGGATGACCTTTTCTAGTTCCACCATTTGGCTGCAAATTTCATGATTCCCTTGTTTTAATTGCTGGTGGTATTCTGTTGTGTAAATGTACCACAATTCTTTATCCATTCCTCAACTTAGGGACATCTCTGTTGTTACCATTTTCCGACTATTACAGATAAAGCTGCTAAGAAGATGGTTGAGCAAATGTCCTTGTTTTATACTTGAGCATCTATTGGATATATACCTAGGAGTTGTATAGCTGGATCTTGAGGTAGCACTATTCCTAATTTTTTTAGAAAGTGCCAGATTGATTTCCAAAGTGGTTGTACAAGTTTACATTCACACCAGCAATGGAGGAGGGTTCCCCTCTCTCCACATCCTCTCCAGCATGTGTTCTCACTTGAGGTTTTGGTCTTAGCCCTTCTAATGGGTGTAAGGTGAAATCCCAGGGTCGTTTTAATTTGCATTTTCCTGACGACTAAGGACTTTGAGCATTTCTTCAAGCGTTTTTCTGCCACTCCATATTCCTCCATTGTGAATTCTCTGTTTAGCTCTGTACCTCATTTTTAATTGGATTACTTGTTTTATTCCTGTTTAAGTTCTTAAGTTATTTATATATTCTGTATATTAGCCCTCTATCAGATAAAGGGTCAGTGAAGATTCTTTCCCATTCTGTAGGCTGTCGTTTTGTTTTAATGACAATGTCTTTTGCTTTACAGAAGCTTTTCAGTTTCATGAGGTCCCATTTATCAATTGTTGCTCTAAGAGCCTGTGCTGTTGGTGTTCTGTTCAGGAAGTAGTCTCTTGTGTCAATGAGTTCAAAGATCTTCCCCACTTTTTCTTCTAACCGATTTAGTGTATCTGGTTTTATATTGAGGTCTTTGATTCACTGCTATTATGTTCCTTTGGAATGTATACACCTTACCCTTGTTCATTCAAATGCTTATTTCTGCCCCCACCCCCACTCTCTGTTTCAACCTGGATATTGTGATATTTATTCTAAGCATCCTGTCTCAATTTTGTGTAAACAAAATAAAGCAACTGGAAACAATGTTGAGCTGGGAGGAGCCAGAGGAGAGGAAATGAGTAGGAGGAGAGAGGGCGAGGAGAGCTAGGAGAAGGCAGAGCTGGAGGAGAGATCATGGAACGAGGTAGAGAGATGGACTGGACCTAATATATCACAAAAAAGCAAGTATAATGTGGGAAATCTAAATGTTAGGAAACTGTGAGGTCTTGGAGGTTTAGGAGGGAGTAACTATTGCCCAGCATTGTGTTTTAGGTTAACTAAATAAAGCCAGTCTCTGTGTGGTAATTTGGTTATACAGCTGCTTAGGACTAACTGCAGCATTACCAGAAGATATATCAGTAGGAAATATTAATACTCTTTTACAACAATCTGCTTAGCCTTTAGTTTTGTGCAGGGTGATAGATATGGATCTATTTGCATTTTAATGCATGCAAACATCGAGTTGGACCAGCACCATTTGTTGACGATGCTGTCTTTTTTCCATTGAATGGTTTTGGCTTCTTTGTCAAAAATTAAATATTGTTCTTGTGTGGGTTTATTTTTGTGACTTCTATTAGGTTCCATTGATCCACCTTTCTGTTTCTATGTCAATATCATGAGGTTTTTATTACTATGGCTCTTTGGTACAGCTTGAGATCAAGGATGGAGATACCTCCAGATGATCTATTGTTGTACAGGATAGTTTTGGAAAGTCTGGGTTTTTGTTTCACCATGTGAAGTTGAGATTTTTCTTTCAAGGTTTGTAAAGAATTGTATTGATAATTTGATGAAAATTGCATTTAACCTGTAGATTGCTTTTGGCAGTATGGCCATTTTCACTATGTTAATCCTACCAATCCATGAGCACAGGAGATCTTTCCATCTTCTGATACTTTTCAATTTCTTTCTTCAGAGACTTGAAGTTTTTTTCAAACAGATCTTTCACCTGCTTGGTAAAAGTCACCCCTAAGGTACTTTATGCTATTGTAAAGGGTGTTGTTTCCCTGATTTCTTTCTTGGCCCTTGTATACAGGAGGGTTTCTGATTTTTTTTAATTAATTTTGTTTCCAGCCATTTTGCTGAATGTGTTTATCAGCTGAAGGAGTTCTCTGGTAGAATTTTTGGGGTCAGTCATGCATACTCTCGTACCATCTGCAAATAGTAAAACTTTGACCTCTTCCTTTCCCATTTGTATCCCCTTGAGCTCCTTTACTTGCCCTATTGCTCTACCTAGGACTTCCAGTACTATGTTTAATAGATATGGATAGAGTGAGCAGCCTTGCCTTGTCCCTGATTTCAGTGGGATTGATTTAAGTTTCTCTCCGTTGAGTTTGTTGTTGGCTATAGGCTTGCTGTATATTGCCTTTACTACATTTAGGTATGTGCCATGTATTCCTGATCTCTCCAAGACTTTAAACATGAATGGATGTTGGACTTTTTCAACTGCTTTTTCAGCATGCAAGGAGATGATCCTGTGTTTTTTCTCTTTCAGTTTGTTTATATGGTGGATTATATTGATGGATTTTCGTATACTGAACCACCCTTGCATGCCTGGAATGAAGCCTGCTTGGTCATGGTGAATGATATCTTTCATGTGTTCTTGGATTCAGTTTGAAAGTATTTTATTGAGTATTTTTGCATCAATGTTCATAAGAGAGATAAGTCTTAAGTTCAATTTTTCTTGGGTCTTTGTGTGGTTTAGGTATCAAGGTGACTGTGGCTTCATAAAATGAGTTTGGTAAAGTTCCTTCTGTTTCTATTTTGTGGAAGAGTTTTCAGAGAATAGGAATTAGCACTTCTTTGAAGGTCTAGTAGAATTCTGTGCTGAAACCATCTGGCCCAGGACTTTTTTGGAAGGGAGACTGTTGATTACTGCTTTAATTTCCTTGGGGGATATAGGGCTATTCCGTCTTTCTACGTGAGCTTGACTTAATCTATCTAGAATATTTTCCATTTCTTTTAGATTTTCAAATTCTTTGACATATAGGCTTTTGTAGTACGACCTGATGATTGTTTGGATTTCCTCAGTGTCTGGAGTTATGTCTGCCTTTTCATTTCTGATTTTTCTGATTTGGATAGTTTCTCAACCCCTTTTAGTTAGTTTGGCTAAGGGTTTGTCTATCTTTTTGATTTTCTGAAAGAACCAGCTCTTGGTTTCATTGATTCTTTGAATAGTTTCATTTGTATCTAAGTGGGTGGTTTGAGCCCTGAGTTTGATTATTTCCAGCAGTCTGTTCCTTTGGGGTGTATCTGCTTTTTTTTTCTAGGGCTTTCAGTTGGGCCATTAAGTTGCTTGTATGAGATATTACCAATTTCTTCTTTAAGGCACTTAGTGCTATGAATTTTCCTCTGAGCACTGCTTTCATTGTGTCCCATAAATTTGGCTATGTTGTATCTTCATTTTCATTGACTTCTAGGAAGTCTTTAATTTCTTTATTTCTTCCTTAACCCAGCTGTCATTGAGTAGCAAGTTGTTCAGTTTCCATGTGTGTTTAGGCTTATTTCTTTTGTTGTTGAGGTCCTGCTCTAGTCCATGGTGGTCATATAGAATACAGGGGATTATTTCAATCTTCTTGTATCTGTTGAGGCTTGCTTTGTGACCAACTATATGGTCTATTTTGGAGAAGGTTCCATGAGGTGCTGAAAAGAAGGTATACTCTTTTGATCTGGTGTGAAAAGTTCTGTAGACATCTATTAGGTCCATTTGAATTAGGACCTCTGTAAGTGCCTTTATTTCCGAATTTTGCTTCTGTCTAGATGATCTGTCCCTTGGTGAGAGTGGGGTGTAAATTCTCCCACTATTAAGGTGTTGGAATCGATGTTTGATTTTTAGCTTTAATAATGTTTCCTTAACGAATGTAGACACTCTTGCATTTGGGGCATAGATGTTCAGAATTGTGATGTCCTTTTGGTGGATTTTTCCTTTGATGAGAACATAGTGCCCCTCCTCATCTTTTTTGATTTATTTTGGTTGAAAGTCCATTTTTTTAGATAATAGGATTGCTACCCCAGTATGTTTTCTGGGTCCATTTGCCTGGAAAACATTTTTCTAGCCCTTCAATCTGAGGTAGTGTTTGTCTTTGTTGCAGAGGTGTGTTTCTTGGATGCAGCAGAATGTTGGATCCTGTTTTTGCAACCGTTCTTTTAGTCTGTGTCTTTCCATTGGAGAGTTGAGTCCATTGATGTTGATAGATAATAGTGACCAGTGACCATTAGTTCCTTTTGTTGTGGAGTTGGTGTTCTTATTGTGATTCATTGTTTGTTTTCTTTTAATTTTGTAGGGACATTATCTGTATCCTATATTTTCTTTGCTGTAGTTGTTTTCATTGCATTGAAGTTTTCCTTCTAATATCTTCTGTAGGGCTGGTTTGCTGCGTCAAAATTGCTTAAATTTAGTTTTATCATGGAATATTTTGTTTTCTCCATCTATGTTGATTGAAAACTTTGCTCGGTATACTAGTCTGGGATGGCATCTGTGGTCCCTTAAACTCTGTATGACCTCTGCCCAGGCCCTTTTGGCTTTTATAGTTTCTGATGAGAAGTCCGGTTTGATTCTGATAGGTCTACCGTTATATGTTACTTGGCCTTTTTCCCTTGCTGCTTTCAATATCTTTTCTTTTTTCTGTATATCTAATGTTTCAACAATGATGTTACATGAGGATTTTCTTCTCTGGTCTAGTCTGTTTGGTGTTCTGTAGGTCTCTTGTATATTTATGGACATCTCTTTCATGTTGGGAAAATTTTCTTCTATGATTTTCTTGAAAATATTTTTTGGACCTTGGAGCCTGGAGTCTTCTTTTTCATCAATTCCTATTATTCTTAGATTTCTTCTTTTCGTGGTGTCTTTTATTTCTTGGATGTTTTGTGTTTGGGACTTTTCTGATTTTACTCTTTTTCAAGAGAAGTATCAATTTCTGCAAGTGTATCTTCAGCACCAGAGAGTCTCTCTTCCATCTCTTGTATTCTGTTGTTGATGGTTACTTTTGTTGTTCCTGATATTTTCTCTAAGTTCTCCAGCTCCAGGGTTTTCTCTGTTTGTGTTTTCTTTATTGATTCTAATTCTGTTTTTATGTCTTGCACTATTTCCTTCATCTGTTTGAATGTGGCTTCTTGTATCTGTATGATTGTATCTATTTTGTGTTTGTTTCTTCTCTATATTTTACTAATTTGGCCTCTACTTGTCCCTCTATTTGCATGGCTATTTCTCTGAGAGATTCGTTTCTTTCCTCTTTTTGTGACTCTACTAACTGGATAGGCACATCTTTAAGGTCATTTTCCTGTGTTTTCAATGTATTGTAGTTTCCATTTATTTTGGGAGTTGCTGGTGAGACCCTCATTTCCTTATTTTTGTTGTGTATGTTCTTTCACCAAACTCTGGCCATGTCTTTATCTGTAACCTTCACTCTTTGGTCTTGTACTCTGCAGTTCAGATTGGTACTGTCTTTCTTGGTGTCCAGAGAATTCTTCAGGGAGATGAGAGAGGTCCAATGGTTTCAGCGTGTGCACTGGTGCCTGAGCTGTACCTGTGGGAGGGAAATCTGTGGGCACAGAAGGACAAATGTGAGCAAGCATGTATGTGTGCTTGTACGTGGAAGTTTGCTTTGAGGGACAGGGTGCTAAAGAATGTAGAGGCCTTCAGTGTGAGGGAAGGGCACCTTTTGGTCACCGAAGGGGTCCCAGGCTCTGAAGTTATTGCATGCACTTTTGATGATAGTGTGCACAAATTTCCTGAGTATGTCAGTGGCTTATAGGCCACTGGTATTCATCTCTAACTGAGCTCCAGGAGTTATTTGCCTAAACACCACTGGTAGCACCAGAGATCCAGGGTTCCCATGTTCCAGGATACCCACTGTTTCCCTCAGTGGATGTGTAGGTGGGAGGTTTCTGATGTCTACCTGCTAGCTTGGAAGCACCCTGGATCTGGGGCTCTGCAAGCACTTGGTACACTCACTCTCTAGCAGGTCAAATTGTAAAGCACAGGGGTCCTTCCTGTTCTCTACTGGCAGGTTTGGACCTGCAGAGACAAATGTACGTTCAGACAGGTCAGTGGTGTTGTAGCCCCTGTACCCAGGAGTCCAGCTGTGCCTGCAGAACTGGGGTGTCCACGTGCCTGCCAGGAAGTTCTGTGGAGCAACTACCATGGATCTTCGCTTGGTGCACCTGGGTGGTTTGCAGGTCTGCTGCACAGTCTGCTGTCCTTCACTGAGAGACTGAGCGGCCCATACAGTACAGTCAGGCTCTGTGGAGTTAGTGCAGTATGTGGTCAGTTTTAGAGGATGTTCCATGAGGTGCTGAGAAGATGATACATTCTTTTGTGTTTGGATAGAATGTTCTATAGGTATCTATTAAGACCAGTTGACTCATAGTGTGAGTTTCATTATTTCATTGTTTAGTGTCTGTCTCAATGGTCTGTCCAATAGTGACAGAGGGGTGTTGAAGTCTCCTACTATTACTGTGTGGGGTTTGATGTGTGTTTTAAGCTTTAGTAATGTTTCTTTAACAAATGTGGGTGCCCTTGCATTTGGGGCATATATGTTCATTTGAGACACGGTCTTGGTCAATTTTCTCTTTGAGGAGTAAGAAATACTGTTCTCATCTCTTTTGATTAATTTCTATTGAAAGTCAATTTCTTTTTAGATATTAGAATAGCTAATCCAAGCTGTTCCTTGTGTCTGTTTGCTTGGAAAATCTTTTGCCAGTCCTTTATTCTGATGATTGACAATAATAATGTCAATCATTATTGCTGAGGTGTGATTCTTGTATGCAACAGGTTACCAGGACAAAAAGCAACACGAAGTGAGAAAGAGTGCTTCTCTTCACAGTTCCAGCTTACAGTCCATTATTTCAAAGAAATCACAAAAAAGGGAGCATTAGGAATCTGGTCTCATCACACACATTGACAAGAATGAAGAGAAAGTAATACACGGATGAGCATTTGCTAGTATGCCTGCTTGCACTCAGCTTCATTTAAAACTTATACATTTGAGGACAGTCTGCCTAAGCCATGGTTTCACCCACGTGGAGTGAAGCACCACATGCTCTTTCCACATCAATTAATTAAGAACATAGCTCAGGTCCTCCTAGTTTAGGTAAACTCCATATTGAGACTCTCTTCTCATGTGATTCTTTGTTGTGCCAAGTTGTCAACTAAAGCTTGTCATCACATCATTATCATAAAATTTGTTTAAATAAATATGTAGCCTCAGAAAATGGCTTTTATGACCTTCTCCACAGAACAGAGAATAGGCACTCTGAGTCTAGGAATAAAGCCACATGGTAAGAAGACAGTTATGAGGCTGTAGCAGGGGGTTTTCGTTTTACTTCCCCATCTGCATGTGCCATTGTGGATATGGTTGCTGAACCACAGGGCACAGTAATACACAGCTTCATCCTCAGGCTGCGCCCCTGTGATGGTGAGGGCAGCTTTGTCTCCAAGCAGGGAGCCTGAGAATCGAGCAGGGATACCTGGGACTCGGTTGCTAGTGTCACCTATCAGACCTTTATGTACCTGGTAAGATTTTCCTTGGACCCACTTAGTATAGTGATTGGTTGTAACAGCCCCAGTACTTGAGCCACAGATGAGTGTGACTGTCTCTCCAGGAGATGTGGTGAGTGAAGATTCCTGAGTCACAACAGCCTGGGACATGACTCCTGTAAACAGGTGATAAATCCAGTTGTTAGTAGCAAAGGAGAGAGATGTGTACTGTTGTATCCCCACAACAGCTCAGGAAGCCCTCCTGACCTGTGCAGTGAGCCAGGAGTGTGATCAGAAGAGAAGTCAAATCATGACTCACAGTCCAGGTCTGTTCTTTTCAAGATTGCTTAGGGCCAGCCTGTGTCACAGGGTTACTATAACTCTTATCAAGAGCAGTGTTGGGGCTGTTAATGCAAATGACCCTCACTTCCAGTCTGATTATAGCTTGCAGGTGAAAGCCACTGAGTTGACACAAACTACTGATCACATCTTAATAAGAACAAAGGTCAGGGACATTACTCATCAACAGCTCTTGACTTTCTAGAGCCATACCCATCTCCTGGGTAGTGTCCTACAAGAATAGCGGCAGTGAAAATCATGTTCCACTGAATGTTTTGCTACTCTCAGTGATGAGCAATGCAATATGCAGGCCAGTGTAAAGGCATGAATAAGAAGAAAGGAGCAAAGTAATTAAATGAACTCACAGTGAGTAGGTTAAGGATGGGAAAGTGACGTGAACTTTGTCTCTTCATCAGACTTGTCTCTTCATAAAAGAATATGAATATTTGTAGTATGAAGAGTCTAAATCTGCAATATTAAATCATCATGAAACATTATTACACAAGCACTTGGATAAATTGGGGAATGGACAGACAAGAGCAGAAGTTGGCATGGTGATAAAGCCAGTGAACCTATGACGCACTGATGGATGTAGCAAACATTTTAAAGCAGTCCATTTTATATACAGAACAACTTTTTCAAACAGCTTGTCATTCTGCTCCAGTCTATGCATGGATTAACACATGGCAATAGTAAAACATGGTAGAAATATGCATTGTTCAGATAGCACAAATATTTGTAGAGTAACTAAGAAATCATAGTGTGACTACATAAAGATGTCCTGCACAGACTAGAAGGTATCAAGCACAAATACAATAAACATAGAACCTGGCTTTTAAATGACATTTGAATATTGTGTATGTACATATTTTTGTAAAGATAAAAATTCAGTTTCATGCAACAAGGCAAATATATAACTAGATCCAAGTGTTGCAGGATGAATGAATGTACAGGGGAAGATGAAGGGTAGTAGAGTTAACTGTTTTACTTTGTTTAATTATACACATGTATCTACATCTATGCACATCTATGTGTATCAGTATGCTAGCATACTCTAAATTAAGTTGTTATATAGGTTGCATGTGTGTGCACTTGCGAAACATCTTTAATGTGAGTGTATATTTTATGAAGATTGCTGATTGATAAAATGATTTTAAATATATAATAATAATGTAATTTGAAAATGTTATTTACACCAAACCTGTATGAGAAGGTCACATACAGGTGACCTTCGATTACTTATAGTTATATTATGATCAAATCAATTATTTATATTATGATCCAAACTAACTTTTGATCCATATTTCTTGCTTTTTTTGTTTCAATGTGATGTATGAACATCACTTTGTAATGTCACTATTCGGATTCAGGATCTGGACACTTCAGCAGGAAAGCACTTCACAAGAGAAAGAGATAAGGGGCTCTTCCCACGACAACCAGAGCTACCATTATCATGCAGCAATGAAAATACAACAAGGAATAGAAAATCGGAGAAAGCACAAAGAAAAAATGTCTAGTGGGCCTATCAACAGAAGAATGCTGAATGTGGGCAAATCATGGAGATCACAGTGATCCTAGATCTTAGAGATAAGGGAGTCACATTTGATCTGGGTGTGGACAAACAGGTGCATAGGACCATGATTCCAGCCTTCAAAGAATGGGGGAACTGTACATCATTCTAACTCTTGATATGTAATTCAGGAATAATTCTATCACCTTGAGGATGAGTGGATCCAGAAGTTTCTATGACAGGAATTACATGAGAGCAGTGTTAGACAGAGAATAATGTGGCTGTCTGCTATAGTCTCTGTATCTCCAGAAGATACACAATGAGAGCAGCTAGTCCTCATAGCTTAGCAGAGGGAACCTGAGAACAGAATGAGAATAAATGCAGTAAGACCAGAGTAGATGTTCCCATGGAGTGCTTGTTCAGGTGGGCAATGTGCAGTAGGAAGTGAGATGCACATTTCTGCCTGTGACTTGAGGAAAAAGGGCAAACCCAGATCTCAGCATGAGGGACACTGATCCTGACTGTGCGGTGGGGCAGCCCTGCCTCAGGGCTCACTGTGTCCACTCCTCATACCAGATCCAGAACCTTTTCTACAAATGTGTTTCCATCCATGTTTCTTTCCCTCTGCTCCTCCCTCAGCCACAGTGTTGATGCTCAGCTTACACACACCAAAGAGGATGGAGTCTGATGCTGTAAGGACCCCTCAGGAAGCAGTGATTGCTGCACAAGGTGAAGGCCTGCATAAGGGAGTCTTCGGGCTAGAGAAAATGCAACTAGTGATTTTTTTTCAATCTTTTTATTTATTTATTTATTTTTATATCAATCACAGGTTAGGTACTTTGCATCCCAGGCGTAGCCTCCTCCCTAATTCCCTCCCACCCTCCAACTCCCTCCCTCATCTCCCTCCTCCCCGCCCCCGCCAAGTCCACCAAGAGGGGAGGACCTCCTCCCCTTCCATCCAAACCCAGCTCATCCTGACTCCTCAGGGCTGGCTGCAATGCCCTCCCCTGGGATCTACCCCTTCTGTCACTCCCCGGCTTGTATGGGGAAGGGTCAAAGAGTGAGCCATCAAGATCATGACTGAAACAGTCCCTGTTTCCCTGAATAGGGTCTTCAGCCCTACACCAAGTTATCGTGGGCCCCATCCGTGCGGGGGTTCCAGTCCAAAACCAGACATGGTCCTTGATTGTAGAAACCATCTCTTACAAGACCCCTGTGCCCTGCTCAGTTTGGTCGTTGTGGTGCTCTTGTTCTCCCCAAGTCTCAACAACCTCCCCCAGATCTATCATTACTCTCGCCCTCTCTCAGAGGCTTGATCTCGAGTCTTAATATCTGCTCTGATACATCGCTACATTGACCACCCCCCCCCAGAGGTCCTCTTTGGCATGCTCCTGTTCTGTTGCTTGTTTTCTCCTCCACTCAATGTCCATCCCATTTGTTCATTCAAACAAGCATTGATCATACCAACCTGGGTCCT
>JAQQSO010005569.1:0-11934 GCA_028658305.1 Pachyuromys duprasi
TTCGCCGATTTCTGGGCATTTGTTTATATATAATCAGGGAGCTGTTTGTGCTTTAAGGCTGTACTTCAGTCTGACTCTGTCAATCTGTTGTGTCAGGAGTATTCTTCAAGAAGATCAGGGATTTCCGGTGGTTTGTGGTGTGTGTTGTGTCTCAGTTGAACTCTGTTGTGGGCTCTGTGTGTCCAGCTTCGTGCTCTGTGCTAGAAGCTGTGAGCACTGCAGGCTGGTCACCCCTCTGGTCTGGAGTCTTTACCCCTCACTCTGTGCTAGAGTCTGAGTGTCCAGGTTTGAGATGTCAGCTGAGGGTTGTGCACTCTGCCCTGGGCTTGCTGCTAAGGGCTCTCCCCTGGAATGGAGATTTGGTGCCTCCTTCTGGGCCAGGGGCTGTGCACCATGGTCTGAGATGATATTTGGGGCACACACAGTGGGTTTGGGTTGGTGTGCATCCGCTGTATGCAGGCCTGTCTGAAATGGTGCCCGAGGCCTTCTCTGTCTGGCCTGTGGACAGACACCCGAACTGGGGTTTTTGCTGGTGGATGTGTGCAGCTTTCGCCCTCAGTGTGCGTCTGGTCAAGATGGTCCCCGGATCCTCTCAGTCTGTCGTGGTTCCAGCGATCGGTGTGCCCGCCGCACACCCGTGGGTTGAGGCAGAACGGGTTCCTCCCGGACCTGCGGCGGACTCACACACTGACTGAGTTTTTGGTGGCGGAAGCGTTCGGCGCCCCCCCTCCCCTCCCCCCCCCCGCAGTGTGCGGACTGGTCAAAAGGGTCCCCCAATCCACTCAGTCTTGGTGGTTCCCATGATCGGTCTGAGCCTGCAGCACACCCGCGGATTGAAGCAGAACCTGGGTACAGTGTGAGCTCGCAGTGTGCAGTTCAGTGAAAATGGCACCTGGTTCCTCCTGAGACTGCCTGCGAGACTGTGTGATTCAGTCTATAATGACGGGTGCGGGCACCCAGCGCGGCTGCTCATTCAGATCAGAGCTGTGCGTTGCTGGTCACCGGGAAATTTTTCCAGGTAATAACTTGGTGTCCCTAGGGTTTTCCCACTTGATTTTCTCACCGTAGGAGTTCCGTTCACCTGGCACTCACAATGCTGGCGTTTTAGGTCCCAGAGTTCAGTCTCCTGGTCGCTGTGTTGTTTCTGCTCTCCTACTCCTCAGACACAGTGTTCTCTCGTGGCAGCCATCTTGGATCTCCGCACAAGGATTTTAAGTTTAGATATAGTAGTGAAGTCATGACACTGTCGTGTAAGACCAGAAGTTATACAGCGGTACGATGGCAGCTCCATAAAGTTCAGGGCTTTCCATTGTATGA
The DNA here is from genome assembly GCA_028658305.1 of Pachyuromys duprasi. Taxonomy (NCBI): domain Eukaryota; kingdom Metazoa; phylum Chordata; class Mammalia; order Rodentia; family Muridae; genus Pachyuromys; species Pachyuromys duprasi. Next base: position 1,318 of record JAQQSO010005569.1, read on the forward strand.
ATCTTTTAAACATGTTTTTGATTAATTAAGAATTTCAGACTTTGTATTTTGATTATTCACTCCAACTCCTCTCTTAACTTCTCTCAGATACAGCCACCTCCCTAACCTCCTATCTTTCTGTAATGTAATAACCCTTTAAAAATGCAATAACCCATCAACTCCAATTTATGCTGTCAAACACTTAGGATTTTTTCTCTTCCAATATGTGTCCCAACATAGCTGCTCCAATTCTCACATTTTTCTCAACTTCAGTTGGAGGGTTTAGAAAGGACAGGAATATAGGTTCCTTACCTGTCAAGGGAACAAATCACAATCTATGTGTATTAAGTTATTTTTCTTATTGCTGTGACCAAATCAATGCCTGAAGGGGAGCAACTTAAGAGGATTTGGGGAGGCTGCTCAGTCAGTAGTAAAGTGCTTTTTGAGCAGGCATAAAGACCTGAATTTGATCCCCAGCACCCATGTAAAGTGTGTTGTCCACACTTGTAATTTCAGTGCTAGGGAGGATAAAAATGGTAGATCCCTGTATTCACTGGCCAGCCAGCCAACAAAATAAGCAAGACCCAGGTCCCACTGAAATATCTTTCCTCAAAAACCAAGGTGGATGGACAGATACCAAAGAATGACATCTGAGATTGATCTCTGGCTTCCACCCAAGTACACACGTGGATGCATGTCCCCAGTGCTTCCATACACACACAAGCATGCATGTATATCTTCCACCTCCCACACAAATGAAGCAACTTAATGGGGAAGGACTTACTTTAGCTTGTGGCGAAAGGGGATAAAGTGCACCATGGCAGGGAAAGCATGGAGACAGCTGGCTCAAGCACAGCAGGAGTTTTCAGTAGGACTCTACTTCCTCACAAGAAGCAGAGAACAGACAGGAAGAGGAGCCAGGCTATAAAACCTTAAGGCCTTTCCCTAGAGAATCACTTCCTTCAGCAAGGCTCCACTTCTTAAAGGCTCTACAAATCTTTCAAAACAGTGCTACCATCTGGGAACCAACTATTTAAACACATGAACTGACAGGGAATATTTTACATTCATTAGATTGTCCTAATAATAAGCTCATCTCCTTTGGTATAACACCTAGTTACATGGCAACAATAAACTGCAAAGAAGCTGGGGAAATATAGTCATCAGCTATATGGGAAAAATGGCAGGGTAAGTGAATTGGAGGTCAGGATCAGATCAGACTCATTTTGGCTGGACTCTCAGAGTAATGGTGATGGAAGGGCACGAGGCTGTGGACAAAATAAAAGATCTTTGAATTTAAAGTTCTGAAGGTTATGGCCATAGCACAGTTATAAGACTCAAGCAGCCTGGGCATTGGAGACGTCTTCTGCACAAATGGTGAAGGCTGTCAGAATGACAGGAACAAAGGAAAGAAGACCAGGCACTGAGATCATTGGCAGATGAAGGAGAAGCTGTGGTCCAGGCTTTGAAGGAGGAAGGCATAGTTTAAAGCAACAGTGGGAGCACAGAGAACATCCCTTCTCAACTTTGGGCTCAGAGCTATTCAGTAGTTAAGAGAGGAAGCAGTTTCCACTTGAGTAGCTACAGGGGTGATAGGATTCTCAGGAATTCTTAAAACATTGTATAAGATGATGTGATAAGACATTCAAACAAGACACTGGGAACTTAAAACACTTGCCCAGAAGTTCTAGAGGGCACATGAAAGGATTTCAGTGGAAGGGAAAGGACAAAGGACTGGGTGGTAGAACCAGGTAAAATAGGTGTCTGGACAGTAGTGTCTTGAGGCTTTGACTTGGTCCTGATGATGACTTGGTGTCAATATCAGAGGTGTGGTAGCAGTAGTGTACCATACTCTAGGAGTCATCAGGACACTGTGCAACCTTTTGCATTTGTGTAGATGGCCTGGACTTCTTGGGCAGCTGATTCCCAAAGAAGCAGGATTTACATGGGAGCAAAACAATCCATGGTTCTCAGTATGATGTCCCCATCACAGATCCTGTGATTGCTTGGTCCATGGCAATGGGGTATTAAGACTGCAGATGTAACTAGATTGCTAATCAGCTGGCCTTAAAAATAAATGAGGAGACTGTCCTCCATCATCCGGATGAGCCCAAGATAATACCAAGAGTCCTTCCATGCAGTTTAAGGAGATGGGGATACAGCTGAACTAATGACAGAGTGAGAAGCCCTTGGCCCATATTGCTGGCTTTGAAAATGGAAGTTATGGGCCAAGCAATGTGGATGGCCACTCAAAGCTGAAAAGTGCTAGGAAGAAGATGGTCCTTGAAAAAGGGATATAGTCCTGCCTGAGCTCATGGATTTCAGCCTGGTGAGACCCATCAGGGACTTGGGAACAGCAAAGCTGAGAGATAACAGATGTGTTGTTTTAAGCCAACGATTCTGCAGTAATTAGAAACTGATATGAGATGAAAAGCTCTTCTTGCTGATGACTGCTCCCTCCTGCAGGCTGCACTGCTGACAGCTGTGCAGAGGAATGGTTGTTAGTTTTATGAGGTTGCATTTCATGAGGGGTGGAGTTGTTGCATTAAGAGCTGTACCCCTCAGTAGCTTTTATCATGCCTTCTACCCTCAGTGAAGAGGGTGAAGGCTTGGATAGGGAACCCCTCCCATCCTTTTATCTACACTCTGCTGTTTGCTTCTTTTATTAGTAGCTTATACAGGAAGAAGGTGAAAAGGCCTCTTGGGTTTCTGGCATTTGCCAGTTTCATAAAACCAGAGTTTGGAGGTGCTGTGACTTGTTGACAATGATCTGGTCATTAAGAAAACAATGCCCTGCCTCCTTTCTGCCATTATTCTTTGGCGTTTTTCCTTTGGCTGGGCTTAAGTGTGGAGAATGATATGCCATGGGCCACCCTGAAACCTCAATGGTGAAAGACAGGCCTTGGGACCTGGTACTCTAGTACAGAGCATTTTGACATCAAAGGATCTAAAGGCTTCTGAGGTGCAGCTATACAAGTAAAGCTGAGGCTGAAATAAAATTGCCCAACTCAACGCAGGGACACAGTGAAAACTGAGGCTGTGGCTTCAGTGTGTAAGTCTTAGCTGCTGATAACCTCCTTGACTTTGAACTGCTTTTAGGACCTTAGAATGAACTGTGGAGGGATGCCACTTTTGGCCTGGTCACAGGCTCCTGGAATTATTTACTACCAGATAATCTTCAGTTAGCCTGAGCTTGTAGATTTCTTAAGCTCTTCCTGGGATTGTGGATTTCAGACCTCCTTGTGGGACTAACCACAGGGACATGTGTGATTTCATGTAAGGATGGAGAGAAATCTTTTAGGAAGAAAATGTTATTGTGGGTAAAGTGCAGAAAATCTCAGTGTGATTTTTATAAACCCAAAGAATTTGTAAAAAGGAAGTCCTGTCCTCATCATCTTTAAGAATCACACTTACCCTGATTCCTAAAGGAACATGGGGTCTTTGTGAGGTATAAGGGCTGCTCGTACAGTGAGAAAAATCAGACAGTAAGGGCAAAGACAAGGCAGTTTTGTTGATTGAGTTGAGGAAGCAGAGATAAAATTTCCTTTTCTTCCTCTCTCCTTCTCCACTTCTTTCCTCCCTTCTCTTTGACTCATCGTTCTTTCCTTTCTTGCCCTTTCCCTCTCCTCCCTTCCCTTCCTCTCTCCTTTGTTAAATCTGAAAATTTAGAGGAGAAAGACCAAATCCACAATTGTCTAATTAAGGCAAGGTTTATTAAATACTATCCAAGAAGATGGACACTGGCCAGGTCCATACTTCGAATTCCCAGAGAACGGCACCGATTTAGGTTAGTCAGGTGCTTATAAAGGCAGAACTCACAAGGCTGTGTACTATTTGCCTGCATTCAATCAGGGGCAGGCATGCATCCTGGCATACTTCCTGCCTATGTATCTCCTGCCTACATGTGATCAAGGACATCCTTTGTAGTTGGAGCAATCAACTTTGTTCACTAAAGTGAAAACATGTGGCTTGTTATCTTACATGAACAATAAACTCTAGCATTCCAGAAAGTTATCTGCTTTTAGGCAAGTGGGGCTTGTGGGATAGCCATCATATCTTTCCTTCTTTTATGTCGTTCCTATCCCATATTTCCTTTCTCTCTCCTTTCTTTATCTTTGCAGTAGGGTTCTGGCTCAGGGCCTTGTCAGGTAGATTATCTACCAGTGAGCTACACCCCCAGACCCAAGACAATATTTTCTTGAGAGAGAGGTTGAATTCTTAGATACCTGTGACTGAAATAATAATTAAAGAAAAAAGTATGTTCATGCCTAAATACTTTTAAGGATGGAACTAGAAGTCATTAGACTGTTTTTTACTAAATTAGGGAATTAACTCCAGAGATTTAGCAACTATGAAGAATAGAGAGAGGCCACTAGAGGGAGCATGGACCTAGAAAACTGGCAGTCACTAGCACAATGAGGAAATGGAGAGGCTTGTTGATCAAGCTCCTTTACTGGGTAAGTTGTGGAGGGACAGGTTATATTTTAAGGCAAACATGTTACACAGTTATGAAGAAGGCGAAAATCCTTCTAAAGAAAATTCATAGCTAAAGAAACAGATCAAGTTACACTTAGGACTAAAGGGAAAGAAACATTCAATCTGTAGATACCACTAGGCCATAACTAGTCAATGTGCATGCTTCTCCATCCCAGTGTAAAGTCATAACCCCAAACATCTCTCCATGGGAGATTTTTGCTCCAGGAGATTTAGTTCACATGCCAAAAAGAAAAGAAAAGAAAAGAAAAGAAAAGAAAAGAAAAGAAAAGAAAAAAGCTAAAAAACTTATAAGGCTGAGAGAGAGCCCCTCCTGAGTAATCTAAGGTTCTCTTTCTTTCCTCACACTACCTCATTTCTGTCCCATGACTTCTGGTACAAGCAAGATGATTTTTGCTGAGCTCAGAGCTTCTGTCAGTGTTTGGAACTGATGCTGTGAGATACTTTCAGTTGTCTCTTCCATTCTAAGTGCCAGGCTAAGCAAGACAGATTCCTAACCTTAACCCTGAGCATCCATAATTGCAGGAGGGAACATGCAGAGATGTGCATGCCTCACAGTTGTGTGGCCTCAGGCTTCCTTTCAGCCATCCAAGGGGCACTGTGCTAGGCTTTTCCATCTTAAACACTGTGATCTTGTACCTTGAAGTATATTAAAGACTTCTTTGGCACTTCTGCCCTTACAACTTAAAACCTCTTGAGCCAGTTCAGGGTACATGGTTGTCTTGGGACATAAGGACACAATAAGTTTTATGGTGTGGAGTTGGTACCACTGTATCCCATGTATCCTTGCTGCTCTGACTTGGAAGAAAGATGGACCCATGAATTATTTGAATTAGGTGCAGCCAGTCTTCTGTCTTTGGTCTTCTCCATAAGCAAAGAGGTACTCCCTTTCCTTTTCTCATATCTGTGAGGCCTCAGTGCACCCCCTCCAGTAGTGTCTTAGAGCTCTGGAGATGTGCTGTCTCAGGCAGGAAGAAGAGAGGCTGGGCACCTGTTTCTTCTTGGTTTTAGGAAGCTGAAATTTCAGAGAGTGTATTTACACATTTTCTTTGGATCCTGACTACCTAACATCTATGACAATGTGGAAACCCTCTTCTCTCATTCCCATTCAAGAAAATCACAGAGTAAAGTTAGGAGAGCAGATGAGAGAAGAATCATAGACACCCACATTAACCATTGTCAGGAGTCCCCCCCACCCCCGCAAACAATCTAACAACCCTAAAGTATATACAGAGGACCTAGCACAGACCTACATAGGCTCCACAAGTGCTGTTTTTGTTCCCATGAACCTTACAAACCCTGCTTCATTGATTTCTTAGCCCATGCTCCCCCAGTGTTCTTGACTCCTCTGGCTTTCACAATTCTTCCCCCTCTTCCACCAGGTTCTCTGAGCTCTGAGGGGATGTATGTAATGGAGACCCCCAGTCTGGGCTCTCTCTTCACCTAGTATTCAGCTGTGGGTCTCTGCATCCGCTCCCATTAACTGCTGATGGCAGCTTTTCTCACAAATCTATAAGTATAGCAGAACATCATAATGAGTCATTTCATTGATATTTATTCATTTATTTGTGTTTGGTTCTACCTAGATCTCTGGGCTCTCTAGCCTCAGACAGGGTCAGACATGTGTTTTGGGCCTTGAGTTAGACCAGCCATTGCTTGGCCATTCCCACAAATTCTGCTCCCCATTGCATCAGCACTTCTTGCAGGCAGGGCAGATTGTAGGTTGAAGGTTCTGTGGTTGGGCTGGTATCCCAGTCCCATCACTGGAAGCCATGCCTGGTTATGAAAGATGGACGTGAAGGCTCTGTATCCTCCATTACTAGGCGTACTCACTAGGGTCACCCTTGGAGATCCAAGGAGTTTCCACTGCACTAGGTTTCCCTAGCACCCTCAGATGCCCTCCAGTTCTACTTGTCTCTCCCCATACTCTCTCCTCCATTCCTTCCCCTGAAAATCCTTTGATTTCCATCCCCATCTGCCCTCAGTACACCCACAAAATCTATCCTGTTTCCCCTTCCCAGGGAGATTCATGTGTTTCCCTGAATTCCCCTGGCTGCTTTATCACAAAGCAGGTGTCTGTAGGTGTATGGATTTATGTCTGGATCTTCCGTTTGATTCTATTGATCAACATGTTTGTTTTTATGCCAATACAATATGGTTTTTTTAATTATTAAAATTCTGTAGTACTGCTTGGAAATCAGGGATGGTGATACTTCCAGAAGTTCTTTTATTGTACAGGATTGTTTTAGCTATCCTGGGCTTTTTATTTTTCTGAAGTTAAGTATTATTATTTCAAAGTCTGTAAATAATGTGTTGGAATTTTGATGGGATTTGCATTGAATCTGTAGATTGCTTTTAGTAAGATGGTCATTTTTACTATGTTAATCCTACTGATCCATGAGCATGGGAAATCTTTCCATCTTCTTGTAACTTCTTCGATTTCTTCCTTCAGAAACTTGAAGTTCTTGTCATACAAGTCTTTGACTTGCTTGGTTAGAGTTAACCCAAGGTATTTAATATTATTTGTGGCTATTGTGAATGGCCTTGTTTCCATGAATTCTTTCTCAATCCATTTGCCACTTGTACATAGGAGGGCTATTGATTTTATTTTTTAGTTAATCTTGTGTCCAGCCACTTTGCTGAAGGTGTTTCTCAGCTGTATGAGTTTCCTGGTAGAATTTTTGGGGTTGCTTATATTTGCTATCATATCACCTGCAAATAATAATACTTTGACTTATTCGTTTTCAATTTGTATCCCCTTGATCTCTTTTAGTTGTCTTACTGTTCTAGCTAGGACTTGAATTACTACATTGAATAGATATGTCTTGTTCCTGATTTGAGTACAATTACTTTGATTTTCTCTCCATTTAATTTTGATGTTGGCTTGTTGGGGGTTGTTCTGATGTTTATAGTTTGATGATAATTACTGGCCTTCAAGATCTGGTTTCTGCGCTATTTTTGTTGTACAAACCTGCCTAAGATATTATATCTGATTGGTTGATTTAAAGGCCTGTACCTGGTCAAGGCAGAATGGGGTAGGTGTGGCCAAAATTCAAGGACTTTGGGGATAGGATAATCAAGGGAGGAGAGGGAGGAAAATGACAGATGGGAAGACAAGAGGAAGAAGGACTCCATGATGGGTTAGTGTGGATAAGGAACCACATAGGCCAGGAGGAAGAACTCCAAAAATGGTGTGAAAAGGCCCATATGAAGAATACAAGCAAGTATTTATAAGATTATGGATGGAAAATAGCCCAGATAAGGGTGGTTAAGGCAGACAGCTTTGGGTGGGGCTGGGAGATGGATGGTGAGGTTACTCAGATAGTGTAGATGAAATATCTGCCCAGCCTAAGGTTTTAAGGCATTTATTGATTGTGATAGCAGATTAGATAATACCACAATAATAATTATAGGGCAAATAATAAACATTATATAGTCCAATACCATTAATTTTCAACAACCCTGGCTCTAGGATGGAAACTGCCTTTATTATGTTTAGGTATGTCCCTTGTGTCCATAATCTCTCCAGGACTTTTAGGAGGGGTGTTGGATTTTCTCAAAGGCCTTTTCTGCATCTAATGGGATGATCTCGTGTGTTTTTTCTTAAATTTATTTAATTTTGCTTTATGTGCATTAATGTGAGGGTTTCAGATCCCTTAGAATTGGAGTTACAGACAGTTGTGAATTACCATGTGGGTGCTGGGAACTGAAGATCAGACAGTGCTCTTAGCCACTGAGCCTTCTCTCCAGCCCCCCATATGTGATTTTTGTTTCAGTTTGTTTATATGGTAGATAACATTGACTGATTTCATATGTTGAAGCATCCCTGCATGTCTGGGATAAAACCTACTTGATCATGTTAGATTATGTTTTTGATGTTTTCTTGGATTTGGTTTGTGAGCATTTTATTGAGTATTTTTGCACCTATGTTCATAAGAAAAATTGATCTGTAATTCTTGTTCTTTGTTGAATTTTTGTGTGTTTTGGATACCAGAATGACTGTGGTCTCATAAAATGAATTGGGTGTTTTCCTTCTGTTTCTATTTTGTGGAATAATTTGAAGAGTATTGGCATTAACTCTTTGAAAGTCTGGTAGAATTCTGTGCTAAAACTATTTGGCCCCAGGCTGTTTTGATTGGGAGACATTTAATGACATTTTTTATTTCATTAAGGGTTACAAGTTTATTTAAAAAAATTAACTGATCTTGATTTTTACTTTGGTAACTGGTATGTATAGAGAAAATTATCTATTCTTTTAGATTTTACAAGTTGGTAGAGTTCAAGTTTTTGAATTAAGACCTAATCATTCTTTGGATTTCCTCAGTGTTTGTGGTTATGTCTCTTTCATTTCTGATTTTGTTAATTTGGATTTCTCTCTGTCTTTTAGTTAGTTTAGATATGGGTTTGTCTATCTTGTTGATTTTCTCAACGAACCAACTCTTTGTTTTATTGATTCTTTATATTGTTCTCTTTGTTTCTACTTTATTGATTTCAGCCCTGAGTTTGATTATTTTCCGCTGTCTACTCCTCTTGGGCATGCTTGCTTCTTTTTGTTCTAGAACTTTCAGGTGTTCTGTTTAGTTTCTAGTATGAGATCTCTCCAATTTCTTCATGCAGGCTATGAACTTTCCTTTTAGCACTGCTTTAATTGTGTCCCATAAGTTTGGATATGTTGTGCATTCATTTTCATTGAATTCTTGTGATTCCTAAGCTTCTTCCCTTCAGGGCATCCAGGAACTGATGCATACAGATTCTGGACTCAAAAGAATGAAGCTTAGCCAGGCAGGTAGGTTGGCAGGATCTTGGTCTGTCAGTGAATGCCCCCTGTTCTTGGGAGGGAGAGGGGAGAAAGCTTTCTCTAACACAGCTCTTTCAATGACACAACTTTTCCAGTGATGCAGCTTTTCCTTCTTGGGGGTAATAAGGGCTATATAAGCCTTGGGGGGAGTGAGTAGGGGTTTTCTGGGTGAGTGTACACCACTGGCTGGGGCTGAGGTGCTGGGAATGCTTCATTTTTATGGAGAGGAATTTCAGGTGCTAGATGGACATATTCTTATGAGGAATCCTGAAACCTGGCCACCTGACTATATGGCTACCTCAAGGGTGGCAGAGGTGAGGGTCACAAGACTACATGCACCAGGACATACAGGCCCAGAACAGGGAGGGAATGATCCTTACTTCTACAGTCTCAAGATGAGATTTTTAGGGTTTGGACATGTCTTAACCTCACTCTTGCTCCAGGGCAGTTCTACTCATTGTACAGTCCATGTGCTCCAAAATTCTAGGGAGTTTTAAATTTCGTTCTTTGTTTCTGTCCTGCCCAGGAGTCATTCAATAGAGAGCGGTTCAGTTTCCATGAGTTTTCAGACATTCCATTGTTTCAGTTGTTGTTGATGAAATCCAACTCTAATTAATGGTGGTGTGATAGGATGCAGGGAGTTACTTAAAATTTTTTTTTAATCTGTTGAGAATTGCTTTGTGTTTGAGTATGTGGTGAATTTTGGAGAAAGTTTTGTGAGGTGCTGAAAAGAAGGTACATTTTTTTGAGTTCGGTGAAATATTCTGTAAAAATATATTTGGTCCATTTGGCTTACAACACCTGCTAGCTCCCGTATTTATTCCTCTGTTTAGTTTTTGTCTGGATGACCTATCCATGTTGACAGTTGGGTATTCAAGTTTCCCACTGTCAGTGTGTGAAGGTCAATATGTGAGTTAAGCTTTAGTAATGTTTTTTGTTTTTGTTTTTTTTACAAATATAGGTGCATTTGGGACAAAGACATTAAAAATTGACATGCCATCTTTGTGGATTTTTTGTTTTTTGATGACTATGAAGTATCCTTCTCATCTATTTTGTTTGATATTAAAATGGTTTTTTAAAATTTATTTATTTTTATCTCAATCACAGGTTAGGTACTTTGAATCCCAGGCGTAGCCCCCTCCCTCATTCCCTCCTACCCTCCCACTCCCTCCCTCATCTCCCTCCTCCCCACCCCCTCCAAGTCCACCAACAGGGGAGGACCTCCTTCCCTTCCATCCAACCCCAGCTCATCCTGTCTCCTCAGGGCTGGCTGCAATGTCCTCCCCTGGGATCTAGCCAGTCTGTCACTCCCAGGCTTGTATGGGGGAGGGTCAAAGAGTCAGCCA
>JAQQSO010005570.1:0-11934 GCA_028658305.1 Pachyuromys duprasi
AAAAAAAAAAACAGTTTTTCCCTCACATCTCCCATTTCCACATGCCCAGAGGTGGAACTGATACAAGTGAGCTGGGATGTCCCACAGCACTGTTCAATCAATGAACTGAATAGAAGACCCAGAAATGAACCCACACACCTATGGGAATTTGATTTTTGACAAAGACGCCAAATCCATCCAATGGAAAAAAAAGATAGCATCTTCAACAAATGGTGCTGGACCAACTGGATGTCTATATGCAGAAAAGTAGATCCATATTTATCATCCTGCACAAAACTAAAGTCCAAGTGGATCAAAGATCTCAACATAACACCAAACACATTAAATCAGTTAGAAGAAAAAGTGGGAAAGACCCTAGAACTCTTTGGAACAGGAGAATACTTCCTGAACAGAACACCAACCGCACAGGCCCTAAGAGTAACAATAAATAAATGGGACCTCATGAAACTGAAAAGCTTCTGTAAGGCAAAAGACACTGTCATCAAAACAAAATGACAGCCTACAGACTGGGAAAGGATGTTCACCAACCCTATATCTGACAGAGGGCTAATATCTGGTATATATGAAGAACCCAAGAAGTTAAAAAGCAACAAATCAAGTAATCCAATTAAAAAATGGGGTATGGAGCTAAAAGAACTCTCTGTAGAGGACTGTAGAATGGCAGAAAAACAATTGAAGAAATGCTCAACATCCTTAGCCATCATGGAAATGCAAATAAAAGCGACCCTTACACCTTTCAGAATTGCTAAGATCAAAAACTCAAGTGACAACACATGCAGGAGAGGTTGTGGAGAAAGAGGAACCCTCCTCCATTCCTGGTATGAATGTAAACTTGAACAACCACTCTGGGAATCAATTTGGCGCTTTCTTAGACAATTAGGAATAGTGATTCCTCAGGATCCAGCTATACCACTCCTAGGCATATATCCAAAAGATGCTCAAGTACACAACAAGGACATTTGCTCAACTATGTTCATAGCAGCTTTATTCGTAATAGCCAGAACTTGGAAACAACCCAGATGTCCCTCAGTTGAGGAATGGATAGAGAAATTGTGGTACTTTTACACAACGGAATACTACTCAGCAATTAAAAATGAGGAAATCATGAAATTTGCAGGCAAATGGTGGGACCTGGAAACAATCATCCTGAATGAGGTATCCCAAAAGCAGAAAGACACACATGGTATATACTCACTTATATAGACCTATAAGATAGGATAAACACCTATCTATACACCTAAAGAAGATAAACAAGAAAAAGGACCTGGGGTAAGATGATCAATCCTTACTTAGAAAAATGGGATGGACATTGGATGTAGGAGAAAACAAATAGCAGGACAAGTGCTTACCGCAGAGGGCCTCTGAAAGACTCTACCTAGCAGTGTATCAACGCAAATATTAAGACACATAACCAACCCTTTGGCAGAGTGCAGGGAATCATATGAAAGAAGGGAGAGTTTGTATGACCTGGAGAGGACAGGAGCTCCGCAAGTACCAAATATATCAGAACCAACTGGTTCTGGAAGAAACAAATGTTTTACCTAGTCATGAACCAATGAGCAAAGGGGATTAATAAGAACATAGGGTCTCACTGTCACTTTTGAAATTCTTTGCCCTATGACCTAACTACTAATTGCCACCAATAAATAATCTAATAAATTTATTTATTCTGCAAGTAGGTAAATCTAACAGATGTAATGTTACATCTGTGCACAGGGGTGCACAGGGGTCTTTTATGAACCTGTTTCTCCAACCATGGACCATGTATGAATATAACCTAGAAGCCCTGCTTGAATGTAGCAAAGGGTAGCTCAATATCCAAGTGGGTACCATAGTAAGTGGGACAGCAACTATTTTGGACATGAACTCAATCGCTGGCTCTTAGATCCCCTCGCCCACGAGGGAGGAGCAGGCCTTGCTATGCCACTGACGAGGACATTGCAGCCAGTCCTGAAGAGACCTGATAAGCTAGAGTTAGATGGAAGGGGAGGGGGTCCTCCCCTATCAGTGGACTGGGAAAGGGGCAGGGAGCGGTTGAGGGAGGGAGGGGGGGATAGGGAGGGAATGCAGGAGGGGACTACAGATGGGATAAAAACTACATAACCTGTGATTAATATAAAGTAAAAATGTTAAAAAAATAAAAAATAAAATAAAAAGAAACTGATACATCAAGAAAAAAAAAAAAAAGAAAATGCTATACATTGTTGCCTACAGGCCCTGTGCAGTAGATAGTTTCCCAATAGCAGTTCCTCTTTTTAAAAATTCGTTTATTTTATTTTATTTTATTTTTTAGTTACAGTTTATTCACTTTGTATCCCAGCTGTAACCCCCTATCCCATCCCATCCCAATCCCACCCTCTCTCCCTCTTCTATGCCCCTCCCCTAGTCCAATGATAGGGGAGGTCCTCTTCCCCTTCTATCTGACCATAGTCTATCAGATCTCATGAGGACTGGCTTCTTTGTTTTCCTCTGTGGACTGGTAAGGCTTCTCCCCCTTCAGGTGGAAGTGATCAAAGAGCCAGCCCATGAGTTCATGTCAGAGTTGGTCCCTGATCCTTTTATTAGGGAACCCTCTTGGATACTGATCTGCCTTGGGCTACTAGAGAGACACACATGGTATATACTCACTTATATGTGGATATTAGACATATAATACAGGATAATTATACTAAAATCTGTACACCTAAGGAAGCTATATCAAGAAGGAAGACCCTAAGTAAGATGCTCAATCTTCAGTCAGAAAGACAAATGAGACAGATATTGGAAGAGGGAGAAAACAGGGAAAGGGACAGGAGCCTATCACAGGAGGCTCTGAAATAATCCACCCAGCTGTGTCTCAAAACATATGCTGAGATGCATAGCCAAACTTTGAGCAGAGTACAACGAATCTTATGAAAGAAGGGGGAGATAGAAAGATCTGGAGGGAGCAGGATCTTCACAAGACAAGCAACAGAATCAAAAAATCTGGGCACAGGGTCTTTTCTAAGACTGATCCTCCAAACGAGGATCATGCATGGAGATAACTTAGAAACCTTGCACAGAAAAAAATTGTTTTTACAATTTATTCATTTTATATCCCGATTGTAGCCCCCTCCCTAGTCTCCTCCCAATCCCACCATCCACCCCACTTGCTTCCTATAACCATCCCCCTAGTCCATTGAAAGGGGGAGTTCTCCTCCCTGCCATTTAATCTCAGCTTATCAAGTCTCCTCAAGACTGCCTGGATCCTCTTCCTCTGCTGCAGAGCAAGGCCCTATCACCAGAGGGGATTGATCAAAGAACATGAAACCACTATTCAAAGAACAGGCAATCGAGTTCATGTCAGAGACAACCCATGTTCTTACTCAAAAACCCACATACCTATTGGCTACAACTGAACAGGTCCTCTTTATGCGTAGTCCTTAGTTGGTGCATGAGTCTCTGCAGGGTTCCCTGGGCCCAGATTGTTTTGGCTTTGTTGGTCTTCTTCTGGAGCTCCTGTCCTCTCTTGGTCCTTCTATCCACCTCCCCCCTTTTCCACAAGACTACCTTCACTCTGCTCAAAGTTTGGCTGTGAGTCTCAGAGTCTGCTTCAATCCTCTTTTGGATGGAGCTTTTCAGAGGACATCTATTGTAGGCTCCTGTCCTGTCCCTTCTCTTCCTGTCCCGCTCTAAAACAAAAAACAAAAAACAAAATCCCCAAAACAAGCAAACAAAGGAACAGCAACAACAAGCAAGCAAGCAAACAAACAAACAAATAAAAAAAAAAACCCAAAACCCTAAAGCTTGTTTACTCAAACGGACAAAAACTAACCAGGATAGTTAGTTTATCTGGAGAAGAAATGTTTATCTGCTGCTGTACTTCAACTTCAACAACACATGTTCTATTTGAGCAAGTTGTTGGCATAGATTTTTTTTCCATTTTATTCCTGAAACCAGTTTATTAAGAAAATATTTATTATAAATTTATTCACGGACATCAAGAGAGAGAAAGAAAAGTAAAGGGTCAGAAGAATTGATTCAGGCTTTTCATGGCAGAGACTTGCATTGGATCCTTTTTTTGGAGAAGACATTGCTGGTGGACTACTGTCCATTACGTTTTGCCCTGGCAAAGCATTCAAAAGCATGCACTAAGTTTTTACATTCTCAAATCAAAAGAAAGCATCATGACTCCTTGTCAATAAAAGGAGATAGTGATGCAGATGTTATGTGATACATCTTTTCATTAAAATTATTCATTTCCTTTGCTTAGACAATCGATAAACTAACCTTATGGTTTTATGTAAAAGATCATTTACTGCTTCGAGAGAAAACCTAGAGATGTGTTTAGTAATTCGGTCAGGAAGTCTTGCCTGTGCTTTCATCTCTCATTGGTGTAAATATCCCTGCTGTTTTTTATTCAGAGTACACTGCCTCCAATGCTCTTTCCTCCTCCAGATTTATTTTTTTCTGCTTGTTATTTATATCATTCAAATATTTGCAGAACACTTTGGCATTCCTTTCTCAAGCTATAAATATTACACTGTTTTAACATCCCACTGTAAATCAGACTTTCTTTAGTACTGAGGTTTATTTGTTTGTTTGGTTTGTTTTGTATTTCTGGAGTTTTTCCAACTTTATTACTCCCATATGCCTGATATTGAAGTGTCCCTCATTAACATACTATTGTAGTCATGGTCTTTCTCAGTATTGATTGATACCCAGTAATGGTTTCTTTTATTTAAATATTTATTATTTTATTTCTGCATTTATTCCTTTTGCTAACTCAACAATGTCATCTTTCTTCAAAAGAAGGTTTACAATTAACCAAGATCTTTTTTTATTTCATTTATTGCATGTGTGCCTTACATATACTTACATGTGATGGTAGATGGTACAAGTGTGAAGGTCATAGGACACTCTGTAGGAATTAGTACTTATCTTTCCTGTATGATTTCTGAAGATCAAACTTGGGTGCTTAGTCTTGGCCGTAAACACGGTGAGTCACTTCTCTGACCCCTTAACCAAGGTCTTTAATGTATAAGCGTCTCAATATTGCATGCATTTTACTTTGGTACTGTCTAAAGCCCATGACTTAAACACAAACAGGAATTTTTAAAGAAAGTTTACTTGTTCTAGACATTATTTCTTTTTGTTAAAGATTCTAAATATATAACTTAACAGTGTATCATGTGTTAATTTGTAATATTGGCTTCAAAATAATAAGATGTACTTTGTGATATGACGAGAAAGGAAGACAGAAAAATTCAGGAAAAAATGACATTATTGTCTATTTGGGGCTGTGAAGTCATTTCTCCATTGCTCATATCCTTATTTGTATGAAAATATGATGTATAAAAGTACAACCTATTATTTTTCTAAATATAAACTTGAAAAGGTATTTACTAACTTTCCACCAAAGTTCTAATAACTTTACTATGTTTCTGAAGGTTTATTGATAACTACAGATTTATTATAAAAAAGAGAAGTCAAAATATGAAAAGTAAAAATATTATATGCACTATTCAAACAGTATAAGTCCTGAAATAATATACACAAAACAAATTCATTTTAATTAGATGAAAGTATGTGAGGAAATAGATTGGCCTCAATGGAAAGGTCAATAAATGAACACTTTCGAATTTCACTGCAACTTTACACCCATCTTCTTCAGTGATTTCATCCAGGCACCTGTTTCTTCAATATGTGACTGAGGAAAAATCCTGTCTCATGTTTCAAAGACTGCTTCAGATCACTTAAAAATAACTAAACTTAAGATAGCATGCAAAAATAAACAGAATTTGAGTTCCTTTTTTTTTATACTTTTTCATCAAGTAACAAATCATTTGACCTTATTAGTGGCAGTCATTTATAACTGTTTCTTATCTGTTCTTTCATTTATTATATTTTTACTAAAATAAATTCTTATTGTATTCAATAGATCCGGACCATAGTTTACTTCACCCTTTCCCACTACTCAAAACTTCCCACAAGCTCCCCTTTCCCACAGATTCATTCCTCCTCTCTATTTCCTCTTCTGGAAGAAACACACATGCACACACACAAGGCTTCCATGATGTGACATACAAAGGATAACAGTCCATTATTCTGTTTCTATGCCAATATCATGCAGTTTTTGTTACTATTGCTCTGTAGTACAGCTTGAAGTCAGGGATGGAGATACTCCAGATGATCTGTTGTAGAGATTCATTTTGGAAATTCTGGGTTTTTTGTTTCTCCATATGAAGTTGAGAATTTTTCTATCAAGGTCTGTAAAGAATTGTATTGGTATTTTGATGGGAATTGCACTGAATCTGTAGATTGCTTTTGGCAGAATGGACATTTTCACTATGTTAATCCTACCAATCCATGAGCATGGGAGGTCTTTCTTTCTTCTGATATCTTCTTCAATTGCTTTCTTCAGAGATTTGAAGTTTTTTTCAAGAAACAGAATAGTGGATCAATGGAACCGAATAGAAGACCTAGAAATAAACCCACACACCTATGGAAAATTGATGTTTGACAAAGAAGCCAAAACCATTAAATGGAAAAATAACAGCATCTTCAACAAATGGTGTTGGACCAACTGGATGTCTATATGCAGAAAAATGAAAATAGATCCATATTTATCACCCTGCACAAAACTAAAGTCAAAGTGGATCAAAGACCTCAACATAAAACCAGACACACTAAACCAGTTAGAAGAAAAAGTAGGGACGACCCTAGAACTCTTTGGCATAGGAGATTACTTCCTGAACAGAACATCAACTGCACAGGCTCTAAGATCAAGAATAAATAAATGGGACCTCATGAAACTGAAAGCTTCTGTAAAGCAAAACACCCTGTCATCAAAACAAAACGACAATCTACAGACTAGGAATCCTACATCTGACAGAGGGCTAATATCCATATATATAAAGAACTCAAGAAGTTAAAAGCAAGAAATCAAGTAATCCAATTAAAAATGGGGTATGGAGCTAAAAAGAGAACTCTCTGTAGAGGACTGTAGAATGGCAGTAAAACACTTAAAGAAATGCTCAATGTCCTTAGCCATCACGGAGATGCAAATAAAAACGACCCTGAGATTTCACCTTACACCTACCAGAATAGCTAAGATCAAAAACTCAAGTGACAACACATGCTGGAGAGGTTGTGGAGAAATGGGAACCCTACTCCATTCCTGGTGGGATTGTAAACTGTTAAAACCACTCTGGAAATCAATTTGGTACTTTCTTAGACAATTAGGAATAGTGATTCCTCAAGACCCAGCTATACCACTCTTAGGCATATATCCAAAAGATGCTCAAGTACACAACAAGGACATTTGTTCAACCATGTTTGTAGCAGCTTTATTCATAATAGCCAGAACCTGGAAACAACCCAGGTGTTCCTCAGTCAAGGAATGGATACAGAAATTATGTACTTTTACACAATGGAATACTACTCAGCAATTAAAAACAAGGAAATCATGAAATTAGTAGGCAAATGTTGGGCCTGGAAATGAGGTATCCCAAAAGCAGAAAGACACACATGCTATATACTCACTTATATAGACCTATAGGATAGAATGGACATGCTGAAATCTATACACCTAGAGAAGATAAGCAAGAAGGAGAACCCAGGGTGGTATGATCAATCCTTGCTTAGAAGGACAAACAGGATGGACATTGAATGTAGGAGAAAACAAGCAACAGGACAGGAGCCTACCACAGAGGGCCTCTGAAAGACTGTAACTAACAATGAAACAAAGCTGATATTAAGACTCACAACCAATCTATCACCAGAGTGCAGGGAATCATATGAAAAAGGGGGGGTTAGGAAGATTTGGCAAGGACAAGAGCTCCACAAAAACCAAATAGATCAGGGCACAGGAGTCTTCTATGAGACTGTTTCTCCAACCAAATACCATGTATGAATACAAACTATAACTCCTGCTTGGATGTGGCCCATGGTAGATCAGTACCCAACTGGGTACCCTAGTAAGGGGAACAGGGACTATTTCGGTCATGAACTCAGTGACTGGCTTGTCGACCCTCCCCTCCCGAGGGAGGAGCAACCTAACTAGATCCCAGAAAAGGACATTGCAGCCAGTCTTGAAGAGACATGATAAGCTAGGGTCAGATGGAAGTGGGGGGAGGTCCTTCCCTATCAGTGGACTTGGAGGGGGGCATGGAGAAGATGAGGGAGGGCTGGGGAGAGTGGGAGTGAATGAGGGAGGGGGCTATAGCTGTGATACAAAGTATATAACCTGTGATTAATATAAAAATAAATAAATTACTTATAAAAAAGAGGTAACAGTCAAATGTGACAAAACAAGATACAATATAACAATGAGAAAGTTCTCCTCAACACTGGATAAGGTGATCCAATAGGAGGAAAAGAATTCCAAGAACTAGCAAAAGATTCACAGACACCAATGTAGAGAGCCTTGGTAAACAGTGACAGAGCTCGCCATCACAAGATGGCGCTGGCATCAAGTGCTCCCGCAAGTAATAAGTGCACTGCACATGTGTAAGTGGTGAAAGCGCACCAAGTCACTGCCCAACCTGGGGTGAAATACGAGGTAATGAGCAAGCAGCCAATCAGAAGTGAACACACCACTCTTGGGTGCATATAAGCAGCACCTTTTCAGGGCTCGGGGTCTTCCTCTTTCCATCGCAATAAATGCTTGCTGCAGAAGGATCCTGGTGTCCGCGTGCGTTTTTGCTGGCGAGACGATTGTGTGGGTCACAGCTGGTGTTGAAACCCGGGAAGCCCACCATCGCCAGCGCTGAGGAGACCCCCCTTCCATCGGGAGGATTCAGAACTACTGGACAAAGGTAAGGTCTGAGAGGCATGTTTGGTCTTGATTTGTCTCATCTCTCTCCCCAGTTGGCTGGAGCTCTTGAAGCTTTCCTTATTGTGCTAGCGGCGCTCATTCTCTTCCTTTTGGTTTCATTTTGCTTCCACAAATATTCGTGCTAGAAAGCTTGCCGCCGTTGGGCATGGTTAGAGGGACGTAGATAAGCCGCAGTGCCCCTCGCTGTGTGTCAGTTTCTCTCGTAGATAAGAGAGCAGCATGGGGGCTTCACATTCGGTGATCACGGCGCTTCAGTCTCTCTTGTGGCAGCATGAGTTAAAGGTTTCTACAAAAACGTTGGAGGGGTTTGTGAAGGAGATAGATCGCGTGGCCCCGTGGTATGTGTGCTAGGGGTTGCTGATGCTCGCCTCCTGGGATAAGTTGGAGGGTGACTTGCTGAGAGAACAACAAGACGGGAAATTAAAGCCTGGAACCAGACCATTGTGGAAGCTAGTGTGGTCATGCCTGCAGGATGAGAAATGCAGCTCGACTGTAGCGGCAGGCCAGGGAGTGTTAGAAGAGTTGCAAGACAGCATGTCAGAAACAGAGCAGGATAAAAGGTTAGGAGCTCATAAAGAAAAAAGAAAAGGTATACCTAAGAAAAAAGCCCCTTCCGTGGACGCCTGGTCCATGGAAGTGAAAGATAAGGGAAAGGACGCCCTGGGAGAGAAGCATGAGGAGGAAAAAAAGGCCCCCCAAAAGAAGCCTCTTTATCAGATAAAGGAACTGGAGGCTTTAGGACTTGATAGCTCTGAATCGGAAGAGCTAAGTCCCTCTGAGGAGGAAGACTTAGATGAGGAAGCGCCCCGCTATGAGGAAGAAAGATGTTACCCTGATGAGTGGCCGCTACAACAAAATCGAAAGCAGAAGAACACAGGAGATAGGAGCTGCACAGTTTCTCAGCCTGCTGCCCCTCTCATCCCCAGTGCTCCTCCGCCTTATGCGGGCAAGTACTGTTTGGACTCTTTCCTTTCAAAGGGAGACAGGAGAAAGCTCTTACAAGTCTTCCCGGCGTTTGAGGCTGTGGATGGAGGTCGCGTTCACGCACTGGTAGAATATCCCCTTATTAAGGAACTTGCTGAATCAGTTAACAAATATGGAGTAGATGCCAATTTTACAATTATGCAGCTTGAGAGACTTGCCAATATGGCGATGACTCCAAATGATTGGCAAAATACAGTAAAAGCTGCTCTCCCTAATATGGGACAGTACATGGAATAGAAAGCCTTGTGACATGATGCCTCCCAAATACAGGCAAGGGCCAACGCCAATGCAGAAGACAATCAACAACAATGGACTTTTGATTTGTTAACAGGGCAAGGACAATTTGTCAATAATCAAACAAACTACGATTAGGGAGCATATGGCCAGATTTCCGCTGCCGCTATTAAAGCGTGGAAAGCCCTTTCAAAAAAGAGCGAGGCCGGGGGACACCTAACAAAAATAATACAAGGCCCCCAGGAACCTTTCTCAGACTTTGTGGCTAGGATGACAGAAGCAACAGGCAGGATTTTTGGAGACCCAGAGCGAGTTAAACCAATGATGGAACAACTGGTGTATGAAAATGCCTCACCAGAATGTAAGGCAGTCATTACCCCTAGAAGAAGTAAAGGGCTGACAGACTGGATAAAGGTTTGTGGAGGACTTGGAGGCCTGCTTACTAATGCCGGCCTTGCAGCAGCTATCTTACAGAACAAAAACCGCCCAAGTCCTGGCGGACGTAAAATCTGTTATAACTGTGGCAAACCGGGTCATTTAAAACGAGAATATCGTGCTCCTGCGCAAAAGAAAATTCCAGGGCTCTGTACCAAGTGCAGGAAGGGTTATCACTGGGCCAGTGAGTGTCGCTCAGTTAGAGATATTCAGGGAAAGCTTATTCAACATGACACCCCATCAGAGGAAAGATATGAGGATGCTCCAAAACACGGATTTCAGGGCCCCAAGTCTCAGGGCCCCCAAAAATATGGAACACAAATCGACAACAGGAGGACACCTCTAGCCACAGAGCTACGAGAGGCTCCGCAGGATTGGACCTCCGTTCCACCTCCCAATTCTTACTAATGCCACATGTAGGCATACAGCCTGTCCTGGTTGATTTTAAAGGACCCCTGCCTGAGGGAAGTGTCTGCCTTATTTTAGGTCGCTCCTCCCTTACCTTGAAGGGGCTTATGGTTCATCCTGGTGTAATAGACCAAGACTATACCGGAAAACTTCAGGTTCTCTGCTCTTGTCCACAGGGCATATTTTCTATCTCTTCTGGGGATAGAATTGCTCAATTAGTTCTCCTCCCACGTTTACATAATTGTTTCCCATCTACTAAAGTGTCAAGGGGCGTCAATGGGCTTGGTTCTTCAGGAACTGACTTCGTTCACTTGGTAGTTGATCTTAAAACTAGACCCACCTTACAATTAATAATAGAGGGGAAGAACTTTACCGGAATTTTGGACACAGGAGCTGATAAAAGTATTATTTCCTCCAACTGGTGGCCTAAGGCGTGGCCTGTTACACAATTGTCCCACTCCTTACAAGGGTTGGGATATGAAGCCAGCCCCACAGTCAGTTCACGCTCATTGACTTGGCAGGCACCAAAAGGTCAAACAGGAAGCTTCATACCTTATGTGCTTCCACTCCCCATTAATCTCTGGGGAAGAGACATTTTACAAGATTTAGGATTAACATTAACTAATGAGTATTCTCAACAAGCTATTGATATTATGAAAAGGATGGGATATAAAGAAGGAAAAGGTCTTGGCAGAAAAGAGCAAGGAAGATTAAGCCCAGTCTCACAAGAGAGTAATACAGGAAGACAAGGTTTGGGTTTTCCCTAGCTGCCATTGAGGGTTCTATATCCATACCCTGGCTTACAGAGGAGGCCGTATGGGTTCCTCAATGGCCCCTATCCTCTGAAAAATTAGAAGCTGCTACAAGACTGATTAAAGAACAAGTACAGCTTGGTCATTTGGAGCCCTCCACCTCTCCCTGGAATATACCTATTTTTGTCATAAAAAAGAAATCAGGAAAATGGAGACTTCTCCATGATCTGAGGGCCATTAATGCGCAGATGCGGCTATTTGGCTCCGTGCAACGAGGCCTACCTCTGCCCTCTGCTTTACCTAAACAATGGAGGATTATAATTA
>JAQQSO010005571.1:0-11933 GCA_028658305.1 Pachyuromys duprasi
TGCTCTTCCCTGGGGAAGACTCTTCTTCCCACACTCAGCATTCCTTAGTTGCCTTAGTTCTTTGAGAAAGGTTGAGTCCTGCTGGGCTTTACTCATGTCCGTTGTTTTTGTCCTTCTTCAGATTATATGTAGGCATATATTGGAGACCCTTTGGAGGTGTAGCATGTGACATCCCAGAAGACACAATCTCACAGCCAACTTCTGGTTGCTCTAGCGATTACAATTTTTCGGGCCTCTCTCCCAAAGCTTCAGGTACAGGAGTTGTGTTGCAGATGTATCCTTTTGGACTTGGTTCTACAACTCTGTACTTTGATTGGATGTGGTTTTTCTGTAATACTATCTTCATCAAATTTTTTTATAAATAATGAGTATGACACTTATCTGTGGGTATAAGGAAAAATACACAAGTCTCACATAATGAAAATCTCATAAGAATATCTGCTTAACTCTAAATGGAAAGTTTGACAGGCATAAGATCTGGAAGCAACACATTCCAAGTTCTTCAAGACCGTGACTGCCTATGAATACTTAGATACTCAGAAAAACTATATGCCGTAGTTGAAGGACAAGGAAAAACTTTCCACAATATAAACAGCAAACCAAAGCAAAGAAAAACACCGGAATTGGTATTTATAGCTGAAGAGAGGAAGAGTATAACAGAGACACTGGAAATAAATTAAAATCCATTAATACTAAAACACAAAGTAAAACTGAGAACAAAACAACCACCAAATTTAACACAATCACCACAACTAACACATACACTTTAATAAATAACTATAAATATTAATGTCCTCAATTCCATAATCAAAAGACACAGGCTGGCTGAATCCATCACAAACAAACAAACAAACAAAAAACCATGTATGTCTACATGAAACACATTGTAGCATTAAAGATAGGCAGTGAAGAATCATACTCCAATTAAATGTGACAGGCATTGCTATACTAATATCTGACAGCAACTCTTCAAGTTGAATAAAACTGGAAAAGATAAATAGTCACATCAATCTTTTGCTTGTTTTTTGTTTGTTTTTGTTTTAGTGTTTTGGTTTGATTTGGTTTGTTGGTTTTTCGAGACAGGGTTTCTCTGTGTAGTCTTCGCTGTCCTGGACTTGCTTTTTAAGTCATACTGGCCTGAAACACACAGAGATCCACCTGTCTCTGCCTTCCTGGGTACAGGGATTAAAGGCATGTGCCCCCATACCTGGTTTGATCACACCATTCTTATTCAAGGAATTGTTAACCGAGAAGACATTACTATCCTAAACATGTATGCACCAAGCACTAGTGCACACAATAATATTAGATTTACAGACACAGAGTAAAATCAGTCCACTAATAGATAATTTAAGTACTTCACTACGTTTAATAGACAGGTCATCTGCACAAAAAATTAAATGGATAAACATCATAATTAAATATTTCTGTAATATTTAAGTGAGTAAATATTTTTTAATTTCTTCAAATAATCTGAGACATGTCATGTTAATAAAGCTTATAATACAAATGTGGAAATAAAAATGAAATGAGTGATCAATAAAATGCTCTAATAATTTAAAAATATGACTCAACTTTCATGCAGCCTTGTACATTAATTAACCATAACAACCTTCTGCTTTCCCTCTTAACTTTTCTATACTTATTTAAGTCTTTGAATCTAATAAAATAGGTATGTATTTAAGAGGTATGCCATAGTTTCAAAACTAATTAGACACACAAAAGTAATTAAAAACACTTGAAGAAATTAAAGAAAGAAATGAATTTTCTCAATTACTGGATTATTCTTCAACTTCTTATTTTTATTTTGGGACTTATTTATGTGTTTTATGTATCTATGTCCTTTGACTGCATGTACGTCTGCACACCAGTAGAGGGCATTGGATCTCATGGGATTACGCATAGTGATGAGCTGTTGTGTGGGATCTGGGAAATGAACCAGGACCCCTGGAAGAACAGCCAAAACTCTCAACTGCCATCTCTCCAGCTCAATATCTTGTTCTTCAAGTTGTCTATTTAAAAAAAAAAATTGCTTTGATCTCCACCTCCTGCACAAACATAGGGGATGTTTCCAGTTTGTCCCAATCTACCCTAGGATTTAGGAACTGGGAATTTGGGAGCTACATCTATTACACAGATGAGTTTTGGGTTGCCTTTGCCAACATCAAGGCCATATCAGCCTCCTGAGGTCTATGGGAGGTGAAATGGCGAAGAAAAAGAAAAGTCTTAAAAGTTCAAAGTATCATATAGCATCATTTTTATATTACAAATTATCACTGATAATTTCATTTTCGAACATGCTAAACTTTTGCAAATCGACCATTTTTAAGTACACTCATTTTGAAGCATATATCTCATTATCTGCAGGAAGTGTGTGGTGTCTTCTTTCACAAACAAAATAATAAAGCATTTAGAAAACACAGGACAACAAAACAAAACAAAAAGGCCTTATAGCAAAAGGGTTTGCCACATGTGTACTTAAAACAGACCAATCTGGGGAAACAATCTTTACAAATTCAAAAATGTTAAAACAATTATCCCTGTCATCACTGGCATGAACTCAGTTGCCAACTCTTTTGATGACCTCCCCCTAGCTGGGTGGCCTATCTAGGCCACAGAGAAAGAGGATCCAGACAGTCCTGATGGGATATGATAGTCTAGGGTTAGATACTAGAGGAGGACCTCCCCTATCAGTGGCCTCGGGGTGGGACATAGGGGGAAAGAGGGAGGGAGGATGAAATCCAGAGGAGATGAGGGAGGGGGCTACAGCCGGGATACAAAGTGAATCAATTTTAATAAATAATAATAATAATAATTTTTTAAAAGGAAAAGAAAACAACCAACTTAAAAAAGTTTCTGGAAATAAGCATCTCCTACTTATGAAAAGTGAAATTTTAGATTAATGATCTAAATGTCACTCTTTGTATTTGTGTATACAGAAGAAATTTAATATATTATTTAATATTATTAAATATGAAGAGCAAGGTAAGGGTAGGAAGGAAGTAGACTCAGAAGCTAAAACCAGGAACTGTATGTATTTATTAATGTAAATGTAAATATCTGTGTGGTAAAATTAAATAACAGAATTCTCAGGAAATAAAAGAGAACAACAACAAAAACAAAAACATTGGCTGCAGGCAAATCTCCAGTAATACACAAACTCATTGATATTAAACAATTTATTGCTCTGTTATGGAAGGGTCAAAGAGGAAATCAAAAGGATATTTGAAAAAAAATGTAGCTACATGAAAAGGAAAAAAAAAACCCGCTATGACACATTGAACTAATATTGTGAAAATTACCATTTTGCCAAATGCTATTTGCAGATTTGATGAAATCGCAACCAAAAACACCCCTTGTTCTTCACATAAATAATAAATATTTTAAACAGCATATGTGAATTTTCTTCACTGTAGCTTCAGATATTGAGGTTAACAAGGCCAATCTGCTGAGATTAGCAGTTTGGTCCATCCTTTTATGCTCTCTAAAACCTTAGACTAGGCACTTGTGCTTAGTTGCCTGAGGTTCCCCACCTAGACAAAGAAAATAGTTGTGGTACTGGTTACACTGGTCTGTTCTGAGGAATTAACTTTAGTTAAGTCAGTCAGGACATACTGAAGTCGGCAAACCTTGTAACAGGAAGCTCTGCTGCAGGTTGAAATAGAAGCTTCCTCTAGTATCCAGAATGTAGCTATTTTGAAGGTACAGGTCTGCTGCAAATTCTAGCACCTATATGATGGAGCTGTGGAATCTGTTTCCATGCATAATGTATGCTTAGGTTTTAAATAATTCATCAACTGTTTTATTGTCTCAAAAGAATTGTAAAATATGCGAAGCCCTAGGAATCTGAGTATCCCTTGTGCTTCTGAGTTTCAGTCTAGAAATGTAACAAATATTTCCTTTCTGATTTTCTATTGAGCACATTGTTAGCTTAGTAAACATGTTAAGTTTTCCGTAGGGAGCACAGGGCAGACTCTCTGCATAAATACACAGCAGGAGAACACCTGTGGGATTAAGTGACGACTACTTAGAATTACACCTCTACGGAGGCTGATCAGACATTATCATGGATTTTAGATAAATAACTTCAAATTTTTATCTCATTAAAGTGTGTCCAAAGAAAACAAAACAGAACAAAACAAAATGTTGTGGCATTGACCTAACCAAAGCAAAGTCATGCAATGAGATGGAATAGAAAACTGACTTGACTTTTTCACATGACTTAAATATTTGCATGCTGCATTTCATTTCCTTTCTCTCCCATTCACTTTATCTTTCCTTGTGGCTCTTCATAGATTTTTATTCTTTTTATCTTGACATTACTCTGGTATTCACCTACAGGCAGAAAGCGGTCTCCTTTTATTTTTCTAACTGTGAAATGGATCCTGTGGTCTGAGAATTTTGCAAATGGCAGTGTGGAATCTCCATGTTGGTCATAATGCAAAAAAGGGGCAGCATGGGCACAGAAGGCTGAATTGTATCCAGAAAATGTGAATACTCCAGTGAGGCAAACATTCACCTCCAACTACAGCGAATGAGAGCAGCATAACCATCCTATGGTGAGGGGTCAGGATGACACACTGTTTTATATTAGTATGAATTTCAACACTCAAAATTGGTGTCAGGTGGCAGCAGATATGACATTCATTAGTGTGCTGGCCTGCCTCAATAGGAAGAGCATGAACGCATGAAACCTCTGCAACCTCTATTGGTGGGGACAGTGAATGGGACCTGAGCTACAGGGGAGAGGTGCTCACTGATGCCCACACAGAACATGTGCCATCACTTTAACAGAGTGTGAAATATTGAGATTAAAATAGAAGGAGCTTTCATTTGGGCTCCAGGGTTGGGGATGTCAGGCGCTATCTGTCCATTCTGTTTTTTTGTTTTTTTTGTTGTTGTTGTTGTTTTGTTTTTTTTATAAATTTATTTATTTTTATATCAATCACAGGTTAGGTTTTTTGCATCCCATGCGTAGCCCCCTCCCTCATTCCCTCCCACCCTCCCCGACCCTCCCTCAACTCCTCCCCGCCCCCTCCAAGTCCACCAACAGGGGAGGACCTCCTCCCCTTCCATCCAACCCCAGGTCATCTTGTCTCCTCAGGGCTGGCTGCAATGCCCTCCCCTAGGATCTACCTAGGCTGTTACTCCCTGGCATGTATGGGGGAGGGTCGAAGAGACAGCCATCAAGTTCATGACTGAAACAGTCCCTGTTTCCCTTACTAGGGTCTTCAGTTCGACAATGAGCTATCATGGGCCACATCTGAGCAGGGGTTCTAGGCCATATCCATATATGGTCCTTGGTTGGAGAAACTGTCTCATATAAGACCCCATGTGCCCTGCTCAGTTTGATCTTTGTGGAGCTCTTGTTCTCCCCCAGTTACCAGACTACGTCCTAGTGGTAGTGTGCAGTAGAGGATACAGCATCATTGTATTTGGGAAACAAAGTGCTAAAGGGAGAGGAAGAAACGGGCATCACCACAAGTATTTCAAAGGTTTAACTATTCCAGATGGCACAGGCTAGGGGCTAAGCATTTAATACAAAGCCTTCCTAGGCACGCTAAGATGCAAACTTGTTTTATTTCTGCTCTCCTAATGCTTCCATGTTTCTTTTTTTATGGTCTCAACGGGTATATCTATCATGTTACTTCCATAACATTTTGGAGAACTTAGAGAAAACACACACATCTTCCTATTAGGAATGCATTTTGAAAAGTCTAGCCACCTGTTTCTTCCCCTGATTTTATGATCACTTTCCAGTCCTTTTATTTCTAAATTCTTGACTGAGTCTGATCATGTGGGGAAAGCAATACACTACCACAATCCACTTCTATCCCTGCTAGATTCCAGCAGGAGGGGGGTGAACAAAGCACTCTCCATCATTCTCATCTCTGGGAAGATGCTCAGTCCTGCTTACTCCTGAGCCAAATGCAGTGGTGCAGATATGTATGTTCACACAGAGCAAGGATGTGATGGGTAAACAGTTAAAGCCAGGCACAGGTTGGTTAATGGTCACAAAGATGGCCAGTCAGGTGTAAGCTTTGATTGAGAGAGACACAGGAGAGTAGAAGATGGTGACAAAATCTGAACCACCTGATCCTGTAATTTATCTAATTACTTTAAATATGTGGAAATTATATTCTACACCTACATACATCTACACGCACGTATTTCAATAATATAGATCATCCTGGAACTTGTTATAGAGTAGCTGAAAAATTTTCAGCACTAAAATGGTGAAGTTCACAGGTTGTATTTCTGATCAAAGCATTTTCAGGGTAATTTTCTAGAAAGCATGCTGGTCTATATATGTATATAGTTTATCAAAAATAATTAACAGTTATAACTTGGATGACATAGTAGGTGTTATTTTGATGATTAACGTTAATTGGCAACTCAACAGACTCTAGAATCACCTGAAAAGCAAGACCTCTATGCAAATCTGTGGGGCGGTGGGGTCAACCCGGAATGGGTGTTGAGGGATGCATAAAATAGAGAAAGCAGCCAGACATAGTGTCACACACCTTTAACTCCAGCTCTCAAGGAGGGAGAGAGGTCGGGGGATATCTGTGAGCTCAAGGCCAGCCTGGTCTACAAAGCAAGTCTAGGACAGCAAATGCTACACAGGTAAACACTGGCATGAAAAAAAAAAGTGAGAGAGAAAGGGAGGTAAGCACCAATAGGTGATCCTCATTGTTCTCTGGTCCTGGATGTGATGTGAACAGAGACAGGAAGTTCCTCCCTCTGTAGCTTCTTGCTATAATGGACTGTGTCCTGGAGCTGTGAACCAAATAAGCTCCATCTGCCAATGCTGCTTTGAGCAAGGCATTCTGTCACAGTGATGGAAAGTGAGACCAAGACAATCATTTAAGCCAAGAAGACATAACTTTTATAGTAAGAATTTTCTTAAGGAATATTATAAAATTGCATTGTAATTTATTTAAAGAAGGCAAATCCTTTATGTTCATGTATGAACTATATTGAATTTGTTGATCTCCCTCCTAAATTAAATTCAATTGATTTTTCAGAAAATATCCACATGTATCCTACCAATATTCTGCTCACTAGATTTTATTTTACATGTAGAATCTGACTTCTACCGATGTTTTGTGATACATACGCCATACTCATTATAAATTTGTCATGCATATAAAACAATTCAACATTTTATGGTAAATATAATTACTTAAAGTTGGTTGATTTACCTATAAGGCATCTTATAAATATTTAACTATTTTCTAAGGCATATATACTCAACTATTGATTAGAGCACTTGTAACTATTTTATATCATTAAGTTTTCAAGTCAAATTTGTCAAAAGTAAAATCAAATATATGGTAAAACATTCACAATTTCAATCTTACTTCAAAACATACTAAGCAGGCCCAGAAGAAAAACATACTCATGGAGTCCTTGAAACAGGTACCAAACTGGTTGAGGCAACCTATAAAAGTTTACCTAATCCATGCACTATTTACTTTTTCATGGAAGGTGGGTAAAATGTGATTATAATTATAATTGAATTAATCGGTGTGCCTTATACACTGAAACTTCCTCCAAGTATTCCGGCTCTTCCCATGTCCCAGGCTCCTTCCACCCATTGCACCTTACAGAACTATGTCTCCTTCACTATGTGTCTTTCCATATGTGTGTTACTCAACATTCTCTGTCCAGGAACACACGGCACCCTGCATGCACTGTGAGCCAGGCACATTGTGGATGACACACAAACTGTTTTGGTTGTTTGACAGAGGTTTATGAATACAGAAAGGTGTTCGATTTTCTAAAGTGCACTCTAAGATGAGCCAGCACAAAAATCCAGGCTTACAAAACAGAATGTGAATCACATGCCAGGAGTAGCCAAATTTTTAATTTAGAAAATTCATCATAGAAAATAACTTGTCAAGCACTCATTTAAAAGTGATTTATTTTAAAATCAATTTACTTTGGTCTATAGTGAACCGAGAATCTCCCGTTCTAAAAAGAACCACCGGACACAGATGCATGGATAGTACAAAATTCCACTAAACTCAGAAGCACAGATAAGTTGACTCATTCAAATTTATTTAATATAATTATAAAATGTTGTAGAATGTGAATCTGGAGTATTCCTCAAACCAATGTAAGACAGTAAATAAATAACAGGTGATCAGGCAACCTTCGTTCCATACCTTTAGCAAATTAGTGCACTTACGACATGGTAGAATAGCTGAGTAGGAAATGGGCTTCCGACCAACTCTTGAAAGAAACAGACCCACTACGGTCCCATAAAATTGACTCTCTTGTCACCTGAGTGGGGACGGGTATGAAGAGCTACCTGTGCCATCTTATGTTCCTGCTTCCCCGGTCACTCTCAAGTCCACTCCTTACCAAACATTTCATCCTTATTCTGCTCATTCTGCACACTCATTATGATCAACTACCCCACTGCCAATTTGCATTTCTTGAACAATGAAGAATATTTCAGGGACTGCAACCCATGTATTGCATTGCTGACCATGTTCACAGCACATATGCACACAGCCATATTTGGACATAGCTGTTTACCATGTTAGTGTTTTCTTGGCAGTATCCAAAATCACCCAGGAGACAAAACTTGGAGCATGTTTGTGAAAGAGTTTCTTAGATGGAATTAGTTAACACTAGACAATCCCTATAAGACACAGGAATGCCATGAACTGAAGTCCTCCACAACATCAAAAGGAGAGAGAGAGAGAGCTGGGTTGGGAAGAACTTCGCCCTGGCATTCCTCCAACTCTATTTCATGATTTTGGATACAATGTAATGGTTGCCTCATGATCCTGAATCAGTGTAGAGAAAAACTTTTGTGAAAATATTTCTTAAATGCTCTTAATTAGAACTTTGCTGGATCTCGCAGTCAACGCTAATTATACTCCTTGAGGTCACTTAGCACTGCTGCTGAAATTCTGTCTACTTAGCCTGTGGGCTCAAAATGCCTTTAAGAGAACAATGTATCAACCAACATTACTTGTCTTGGATTTTCTGTGTATTCAACTTTTACAGGCTAAGCTAGCATGTATTCTAAAATATGGGCATGGCCTTGACTCAGAGACCAATATATGTGTCTTTGACTGTGTGTTGTGATAATCTTTTTCTGGAAACAGAAAATGAGAAGAAAGTGGCCTTACTGAAATTAGTACACAGATAATGTTTGACAGCATGTGATTGCTTATTACCTGGGCCAGGTAGGTCCAGTTGCAGTAAATGACTTCATCCCTTGTAAAATCCTGTGAAAGAGTTCTATAAAGTGTTCTTCTTGTCTTCATTCCTACATTATGAAGTGTTCAATCAGTACAGAGCAAAAGGCCTTTGTTGGGGAAAGATTCACCACGCACACATAGGGACAGGCATGGTAACATTCCGGCAGGTCTAGGGGCACAGATAGACTCAGACAATTCACAATTAGGCCAGAAACCACGAGCTTCCGAGGAACAGGAGACAGGGAGAGAAGAGGATTCAGATTTGGGCCCATTCTTAGTCATGTGATGCCAAGGGGGTGGGCTTTGATTTCTTTCTGTAAGGCAGGGCTGGACAGCAGGGACACTCTGAGGTCGTTACCAACCTGTTTAAATGAACACACATCAGTGCTTTTTTGTCATGATGAATCATTTTCTCAGATTATAAACAAGGTTACCTTAGCTTTCTAAGTAGTTGTTATAGGCATTTTGTAATAGCAACATAAAAAGCCACTAATATTCCTATAAAAACCCTGATAGATTTACAGAGTGTGAGAGGAACTCCGTGCTCTGACCATGAAGAAACATATGTCTGTCCTCACGACAATGTAGTCAATTACTCTGGTGGAGTGGTTCTCTGCCTTTTCCCTCTGTCTATAACCTACTCTTGAAGAAATTAATATGACCAGATGCTGTCTATGACTTTGGGTCTTCTGGAGCATTTACCTCAGCTCTTAGTATGTACGTGTCTTCCAGGGGAGCCTGGATCCTGCTCAGACAGCTTCTTAGACAAGAGTGATGAATTACCTACATGTGCGCGTGCACTGCCTTCTGATGGCTGTTGGATCAGTGCTGACTCCCAGAAGCACATGGCTTTGAGCTTTCCACGTGGTCCTAAAGCAGCGTCCTTTGTCTGAAGTGACTCAGAGTGGAATCACAGAACAGCTGTTTGTAGGAAGGATGGGCCATTCTAGGTAGAGAAGAGAACATTTCTATTTTTAGGTTAGGACAAACAGTCCACCTGCCAAGAGGAATGAGTCTGACAGAGTCTCAGCACACGACTGCCTGGCATGTCCCAGTCCTGGTATTGCTTCTGGGGATGGTAGCCAGTCTGCTCTGCGCTGCCAGGCTTTTGGGAATGGTGGCAGCTGTGGTAGCCTCAATGAGCAGTTGAACATATTGTTGGGTAATATGTGTCTTCCATCACGAACCTTCCATTTGAGGACAGATTTTGAACATAGGCAGATAAATAACAACAACTAACTGACCTCTACCCGATGAGGCTCTTGTCTATTTGGTTGCTTACTGTCTTCTCTTGGAGAACTGAGTATCACAACGACATGGTTACTAAACAAGATCTACACAACAATATGATTTGACATGACAACATGCTTAGGTGAAATTATGGGGATTTTTTTTCCATGTATTTATTCTGTGAAACATATCCCCAGTTCTTCTTTTTTCCCTATTATCTAAAGTATAGTTTTCAGAAAATATATTCTGATCAGGGTTTCCCTTCCCCCAGCCTAATTTCTAATCCTCCTTCCACCCAAATCTCCATACTTTGTTTCTCTCGTTAAAAACGAAGCAAGGATCTAAAGAATAATAAAATAAATCAAGATAAAACAAAAGACATGCATAAGACAAAACAAACAGAAGGAAAAGAGCCAAAGCAAAAGCACAGGAAATAGACTTAGACACACATGTTCTCACACACTGAAATACCATAAAATCACAAAAATGGAAATCAGTATATATAAGCAAAGCACCTGTAAGGAAGAAAGCTAATGAACCAAAACAACAACAAAAACACTGATGAAGGTTTCTGTTCCAAGACAAAGAAGATCCAAAATGCCATAGTTTGTGTGGACCATCTGCTTCTGAAGAGTGGCTTGTGGCACAGGGAGATTTTGTTAGAGAGAATGTCTCCACTGGGCCCCAGCCTGTGCAGGACCTGTGCAGGCTTCCACAGCCTGTGTGAGTGAGCTTGTGAGTTGGCTTTGCTGTGCCTGGCAGTCTGTACGCCCTCTAGCCCTGATCCTCTTTCTGCCTCCATTTCTACAAGGTTCTCTGAATCCCCAAGGGGATAAATTTGACAGACATCTCCTATAGGACCAAGCATTCCAATGTCTATTAGAATCTTTACATTTTTCTGGTTCTGGGTCTCTGTGTTTGTTTCCATCTGCTGCATCAGGAAGCTTCTCCAATGGTAGCTGAATAAGGCAATGATCTACAAGTACAACAGAATGCTAATAGGAGTCATTTTATTGCTGTGTTTGCTTAGCAGAACGGTGATATTCGATCTTCTTCGAGGTCCCTGACTGATCCAGTTTCAGGCTCTTTGCCACCCACCGGAGGGGTGTCAAGTATGGATTCCATTTCATGGAGTGGGCCTTAAATCTAATCAGATATTGTTGGTTACTCCTGCAAGATTTGCCACTATTGTACCTGTACATCCACAAAGCAACTTTATAGAAGGAAAGTTATGTAGCTGGTTCTGTTTACTTTCTCCTTTGCTAACGGGCAGAGTAGAGTACAGTAAGTAGCATGAACACTAATCACTAGGGGTAAAGTCCCTAGGAAGGCACCAACTTGAAGCCTCTTTGTGCAATGACTTGTGTAGGTGTTATTTTCAGAAGTAGAGCCTTGCCATCAGTCTGTGAAGAGTGACTAATAGCCTTGGCAATAGCCAGGCTTATTTGCCAGTTACTGTGGTGCATGTCTATAGGGTATGCT
>JAQQSO010005572.1:0-11933 GCA_028658305.1 Pachyuromys duprasi
AACCACTCCTGATGAGAGCTGATAGACTAGGAGCAAAAGGAAGGAAAGGAAGACCTCCCTTAACAGTGGACTTGGGGAGGGGCATGTGTGGAGAAGGGGGAGGGAAGGTGGGATTGGGAGGGGAGGAGGGAGAGGTTTATGGGGGTTTACAAAGAGAATAAAGTGTAATTAATAAAAAATTTTTAAAAGAATCTAGGGTTTTAAAATTCTAGTTTTCATTTCTCTTGATTGCTTTAAGATATATATATATATTTCTGATTTCATATTTATTTTATGTTTCAGTGAAAGGCATGTTTCTTCTTAGAAAAATCAAAAAAAGTAAAGCAACCAATAATTAAGGAAAATATGCTCCCAGTTGAGGGTTTGCCACAAGCTTTGCCATTTCTTCAAGGAACTGATTGTAAACAGCAAAGTGTCAGCAGAAGGGAGCTCAAGTCAGGGTGGCCAAAGTGGACATTGAGGGCTTAGATCAAGTCATCTCCAGAGGAGCAAAGGACTGAACTGACCTGTTCCCACTGTGGAGCCCATGCCACAACAGAGGCTGTATGGATGTAATGTTAGCCTCCAAAGGCTGCTTAGACCACAGTGTCTGCAGTATCCCCTCCTTTCCCAAACACACCAACAGACCTACTATTGAAACATTGTGAATATCTAACAGACCTTCCAGTTCCAGGATATCTTAAGTTTTTTCCAAAGGACTCAAAGGAAGGAGCATTGGTGGCCACACACCTTGTTCCCCACCCCCTCTTCCCTGCCTCCTCCCTGGGCATCTAAGAGTCTGGCTGTGGTTTCCTGCTGTGAAAGACCACCACCCCTTCTTTAGGCTGGTAACAGAAGAGATGTCCACTCCTATCTTCAGGGCCTCTGGCATGCTCTTGTCAATCTGTCTATATGTCCCTGGCATCAATACGTTTTCTAGTAAACTGATTGTCCTCAACAATCTATTTAGTGTTCCCTTGTGCCTTTATCTGAATTTTCAGGTCATCATGGCCTCTCTGAATGGATGCTTAGGTGCAGATTCTTCAAGCTTCTGGTTTTCCTTGTCCTGTTTGGTGATGCCAACTTTGCCATTTGGAGTTTGAGGTGTTCGGACCCACTGATGTAGTTCTTGGTGCTTGCTTAGAACAGTAGTTCTTGGTGTTTTGGGCTTCTCATTGTGACCACATGGGAACATAGAGTTGTACCTTAGAGTGCTTCTAGATATTCATAGTTATTTAGTTTAGTGGCACCCAGGTTGTATTTTCCTCTTCCCTGTCCTCCTCCTTCTCCTTTTTTTTTTTCTTCAAATTTGAGACAGTGTTTCATGTATCTCAGGCTGGTTCCGAATTCCGTATATAGTCAAAGGTGACTTTGAAACCTGATCATCCAGCCAAGAGACCACCCTCATGAAGGCAGGTCCACTTTAGCTGTGCTTAAGTTGTGGTAAGAATAAGTATCCTTTTAATGAGAGAATGTACTTTTCATTCCGATAATTACTGCCTCCTAGCACAGTCCCTACTAGCCACCATGAGGTATTGTTGGATCCTGAGTAAGAAAGTCATAGCTTTCTCTCTCTCTCTGCCTCTTTTAGGTGATTGCCAGCGCCCAAGTATTGTTTTTCTGGTACTCTAGGTTCCCCCTTTTTCCCCTGCTATGTGGCTGGTGTTTGCCACAAGGTTGACCTCCATGCATAACAGTATGGATCTCTTACTCCCTCTTAAGCTTTCCCCTAAGAATCTACAATAAGTTCTTATACAAAACCCACCAACTGTGGTCCATGAGTTTCAGTCTTCCACTTTGCAAGATGAGACCCTAAGAGCACTGGCTCAGAGAGGTTTTAATTGACATCAAGTTTCAGGGCCCCAACTACCTGTGACAGTCAACATTCTCAAAGATACCTCAATATTCCTGCATCATTTTAATTGATCTCTACTTTGAGGTACCGGATTAATAAGGAGAACCATGAATCTTTCCATCTTTTCTTATTATACTTCTAAGGTAAGCATAGTTATTGACAACATCCTCAAGTCCTTTCATCATTTCAAAGGAGAGGCACACACTTGCCATCCTTCATCACAAGCAGCTCCAAGTCCTAAGGCTCATCCATTATCTTATCCCACATCAGTATAATCATGTATGAAAATATTAGCAGGCAGGACACTTCCCAGAGACTCCAAATATAAGCTTAGCAAGGTTTTCAGGTACACAACACTCTCACAGAGGAGTCTCTTCAGTTTTATTTCAGCATAGAAAGCAAATGGACAAAAACCATAGATTGATTTGTCAGAGGCACACACACAAACAGAAACATCGAGATCTTTAGTTGCTTGGAGAAACAAAGAAAACAAAATTGCTTACCTACTGAGGAAGAAGTTTCCACAATAGCTTCCTCATTGATTTTCTGGGTGAGACAAAAAGTGAATTCTGATCTTAATGCTTCTACCCTGAAGAATTCTTAGCAGAGAGCTGCTGTTTTTAAGCCTTTTTCTTTCTCTTTACATTTTTGCCTTTCTATTATTGTTACTATTATTACTATTAGTGTTGTTATAATATTTCATAGTTATATTTTATAACAAGAGTTATTGTTATAATAACTATTTATATTATTATTACTATTATTATTACTCACTTTGTGTCCAGGTTATAGCCCCCTCCCTCATCTCCTCCTGGTTTCAACCTCCCTCCCTCTTCCTCCCCTGTTCCTCTCCCCTAGTCTACTGATAGAGGAAGTCCTCCTCCCCCACTGTCTGACCCTAGCCTATCAGGTCCCATCAGAACTGCCTGGATCCTCTTCCTCTGTGAACCTTACTTTACTCCACTAGAGAGACATGATCAAGGAGGAGGCAACTTAGTTTATGTCAGAGACTGTCTCTTCTCCCCTTACTAGGGAATCCACATGGGACTGAGCTGTCTATGGGCTACATCTGAGCAGGAGGTCTAGGTCTTCTCTATGCATGGTCTTCGGTTGATGCATCAGTTTCTGCAGTCCCCCCTGAGCCTGGTAAGTTTTGGCTTTGTTGGTCTCCTTGTGAGGCTCCTGTCCCCTCAGGATCCTTCTATAGCTCCCTTCTTCCAAAAAAACTCACTACTCTTTGTCCAAAGTTCGGCTGTGAGTCTCTGCATCTGCTTTGCTGGATGGAGTGTTTTAGGGGACATCTGTGGTGGGCTCCCATCCTGTTCCCCCTCTTCTACTGCTTCCAGTGCCTATCTTGTTTTTCCTTCTGAATGAGAATTAAGCATCTTCCATAGGGTCCTCCTTGTTGTTTAGCTTCCTTAGGAGTATAGATTTTAGTATATTTATCCTATATTACATTGGCTAATATCCACTTAGAAGTGAGTATATATCATGCATGTCTTTCAGGATGATCTTTTCTAGGTCTACCCATTTGCTTGAAAATCTTGTGATTTCCTTGTTTTTTATAGCTGTGTAGTATTCACACCAGTTACTCACAGAACCTGCTATTATCCAAACAAAATTGGATGTTTCATTTGGGTTTGAATTTAGGGTATGCAGAGGCTGCTGTAGAGCATTCATAGAGTGGCACTCTGCTCCCCCTGCCCTGGAGTGTTTAGGAGACCCAAATTCAAGCATATTCCCTAGAGTGCAGGGGATCCTCACTGTTAAATGATGAGAGACCTGATTGGGACCAGAATTAAGGGACATGGTTGTCCTAATATAATCTTTGTGTTTTAAGAGCTTAAGGGGAACTGCACTACACTAAGAAACTAAAAACAGAGAAACAAAAACAGGGTGAATGACAACCAGCAGGGGTACGGGCATTGCTAAATGGCACGGTGAGAGGTCTGTCTAGCATGTCCCACACCATCTCAGTGAAAATGACTTATATCACCATTCTGGAATCCCAGGGAGTTTCACCTTTTAGAACTCATTTTATCTCCTGGGCTGTAAACCTGGCAGATGAAATAGCTCCACTCTGAAACTGTGAAAATGAGGAATTATACAGCACATGCTTTGCTTCCACAGGGCACTTTAGCACCTCTTGACCTTTCTTGGCTTTCTTGAGGTAGTCTGATTTTATTACCTCGGACCTATATGCCCTTGGAAGAAGTTCCTCTGACCCTATGAGCTAAGCTGGGAGGATTATACATCATGGCTAAAATTATCCAAAGGTTGACAGTTTCAGGATAATCTGGCTGACATTTGTGTATGAAAAAAATTATATAGGACTTTAATACCAATTATTATTTATTTATTTACTCACCTTACATCCCAATCGTAGACCCCTTTCTTCTCTCTTCTAGGTCCCACCCTCCTTCCCTCTTCCCCTTATCGCCCTCCCCTCCCCCTTAGAAAATGGGAGCCATCCCCACTCCCACACATTCCAGCACACCAAATCATATCAGGACTGAGTGCATCCTCTACCATGGCAACCTGGCCAAGGGCCAGTGATCAAAAGGCATGTAAGAGAGTCCTTGTCAGAGACAGTCCCCGCTCCCCAATATTTGGCTGTGAGTCTCCGCATTTTTAACATCACTTCTTTACCATGTCACATTGACCTCTGTTCCTAGTGCAACACTGACAGGTTAGCTGGCATGGCCTTTGCCTTGTTGGTGGCAATTCTGGCTCTGAGGACAGATGGTAGATCTGAATCCCAGGCATACTTTTTGCTGTGCAACCATAGTCAAGTCACTCAACAACACTGGAGGCAGGTTTTCCCTTTTAAACTATGTAAGTAG
The DNA here is from genome assembly GCA_028658305.1 of Pachyuromys duprasi. Classification (NCBI taxonomy): domain Eukaryota; kingdom Metazoa; phylum Chordata; class Mammalia; order Rodentia; family Muridae; genus Pachyuromys; species Pachyuromys duprasi. Next base: position 4,678 of record JAQQSO010005572.1, read on the forward strand.
GACTGGTCGCCATCTTAAAGAATGTGCTGAGAATTATTTTTTTAAGTTAAATGATGTTAGGTACTATTCAGAGTGCCTAACATCATTAACGTGGAGCAAAGGGTATTAACCTAAGGAATATAAGCTGTGCACAGTTAAGGAGTGAATACTAACTCAGGTTGATACTGGAGGAGGGAGAACGGATGAAGTGGAAGTCATCAGGAAGCATCATTCCTTCCCAGTTCACATGGCAGCTAAGAACTCCACTAAGAAGCACTGTGGTAGACTACTTGCCTAGCATGCACAAAGCCTTGGGTTGGATCCTCATGAATGAAAGAAGGGGAAGAGTGGAGGGCAAGAAGGTGGTAGTGAAGGAAGAAACCCTCACAGATCACCTCTACAGAGCTAGTCCTGATTTCTGCTGGGGGGAGGGGTAGTAGGGCCAGGACAGTGGCCCTCACCACAGAAAACCTTAGTGAATAATAGAAAGTCTAGAAAACTACCATAATACATGTCAAGGTGATCTTTGTTTGCAAGTTACTGGTGCCTTTTTCTCAAGAGTAATATTGAAAATATTCCCCTGGGGGCAGAAGAGGTGAATCATTGTTCCCCTCTTGATGGAAAAAGTTCACTTGTCAGTTTAAAGAAAGATTAAATAAGAGTAGAAATGCAGAGGCAGAATATAACTCACCATTAGTGAATCCTATCACCTCTTTATTTCCATTTTTTATTATTTATTTCAATTTTTTCCCTTTGTATCTCAACTGTGGACTCCTCCCTAAATCTCCTCCCAATCTCACCCTCCCTTTTTCATCTCCTCCCCCACCTTGTCCCTTCCCTAGTCCACTAGGGAGGTACCTAGCCTATCAGGTCTCATCAGGATTGGCTGTATTGTCTTCCTCTGTAGCCTAGTAAGGCTGCACCCCTAAGGGGAAGGTGATCAGAGAGCCTGCCACTGAGTTCATGCCAGAGAAACTCCCTGCTCCCCTTACTAGGAGACCCACTTGGAAACTGAGTCTATGGGCTACATCTGAGCAGGGGTTTTAGGTCCTCTCCGTGCATGGTCCTTGTTTGGGGTATAAGTCTCTGCAGGGCCCTCAGGGCCCAGTGATTCTTTTTGCTTGCTTGTTTGTTTTCATTTTTTTTGTTGTTTTGGCTTGGTTTATTATGAGTTTGTTTTTGGCTTTATGTTTTGTTTTGTTTGTTTGTTTGTTTTGGTCTGTTGGTCTCTGTTTGGAGCTCCTGTCCCCTACAGGTCTTTCTAACTCACCCTTCTTTCATAAAATTCCATGTACTCTGCCCAAAGTTTGGCTATGAGTCTCATAACTCAATCAGTTGAGTCTTTCATTCCCTTTGTGGTAGTTCCCTGTCTTCTTCTGCTTCCAATGTCTATTGCGTTTGCCTTTCTGAATGAGCATTGAGCATATTCTCTAGGGTCTTCCTTGTTTAGCTTCCCTAGGACTATAGATTTTAGTATGTTTATCCTATATTATACTTCTAATAACCACTTATGAGTGTGTATATACCATGTGTGTCTTTCTGCTGCTGGGTTACTTCACTCAAAATGATCTTTTCTAGTTCCCACCATTTGCCTGGATATTTCATGATTTTCTTGCTTTTAACAGCTGAGTAGTGTTCCATTGTGTAAATGTACCACAATTTCTGTATCCATTCCACCACTGAGGGACATCTAGGTTGTTTACAGATTCCTATTACCTTTTTAAGGACATATAGTATGTTACATTTGCAATATTGTAACTCTTAATGCACTTTGGAAGAGAGAAAGCAATTGGGACAGGCTGTGAAAGGCTTGGTAACAGGCAAGCCCTGAAATGGTTTCTGAAATATGGGTAGATTTAAAAAAGCATACAACATTGAAAACAGTTTGAAGACAGAAGAGCATGAGTCTGGGTGTGGACTCAGGTCTGTTTGCTCACCATCTGAAATGTAGCTTGACCTGGTAGCCATTATGCTGTGTTAAACAAGGTGGGCCCAGATAAACTCTGAATGCTCACACTTAAATATGGTTCCACAGGGTTTGAGTTGAACAGTGTTTACCAGAAACTGATAACTGGTGATGGAGAAAAGGAGGGTTGAGGAAAGATATTTCAACAGGTCTGAGGTCAGAGTGAGGTTGCAATTTGAAAAATTAGGCATTCTTTTGCATAGTATAGTATCTATAGTTGATAATGAAGCACTATAGTTGGAAGTTGTGGTGGATACCTATAATCCTAGTGCTTGGGAGGAGGCAGAAAAGGCAGGAATTCAAGATCATTCTTAGCTACATAATAATGTCAGAGGCCAACTGTATGAAACTCTGTCTCAAAAATCTAAACAAAGCCAAAAAAACCTCTCAGTAAGATAATACAAAGAATTTTGAGTGCTTTCACCATAAAGAAATGATAAATATTTCTTGGGTTGACAGATATGTTAATTTTCTTAATTTCATCATTACAATGCATGTATGCATGTATCTAAACATTATATGTGGATACACATAATTTTTATGCATTAAATTTTTTCAAGTAGAGAAACATTGAATGTTACATAAAAAGCATATATATTTAAGACAAAGGAGATAAAACAATAGTTAATCATTTCTGTCATAGAGGTTGATCCCTGAAAGATTCTTCTGGATATTAGCTTTATCATCCTTGTTGTGATTCTGGATGTCAGATGAAATGGTAAGCTTCTTGGATCACAAAAGACCTCGGGACATGGACAACACAGATGTGCCTTCCTTTCTGCTTTTGAATCCTAGTGCCAATGGAACTTTCTTTCATGATGGAAATGTTTGATATCTGCTACTGAGCATTTGAAGCATGGTGAATATAAGGAACCCATTTTTAACTTGACAGTTTTGGTTAATGAAAATTTAAGTCCATGGAGGTACATGTGGGTAGTGGTTACTCCCCTCAGATAAGGCAGGACTGACTGACTTATGATCTCTGTAGTAGATGCTGGTGTGACATTAATGATGTTCCTCTTACTGAAACCAGTATCTATAAGTGGGTTAAATTTAGAACCAGGTTTAGCAATACCATTAGAAATTAATGATAATACAAGCTGCAAAATGCAGAATTCCTTGGGGCTGAATGTTTCTAATTTCTGGATTGGCTGAATGTTGATAAAAGTTCTTAGAAATCAAACAAACTAATGCCCATATTCTTGCTTGTTTACCAGAACTAGATACCAAGACCCTATTGATGAAGACACTACATACTTTAGTGGGATAGGACATAGAGAAATCAGTCTGGAAGTGAGCTATAGGATTCCTCCCTCTTGGCTAACTTTCACAGTGTAGGGAGGTGTTATAAAGACTCCTGGGAGTGAAAAGTCATTAGCGGCCTTGCCCAGAGGTGGATGTTTCTCCTAGGGTGTCATTGCTTGGTTGTATCTAGCATTGGTATTATAAGAGGGCTTATGACATGTTGGACCAGCTGTTAAAGGCTGCTAGCCAGGCTTAGAGACCTATTCTTTCTTCCTAGTTGTCTTCCAACAGCTCAGGCTGATGTGTTATAGTCTTGCTACTGTTTTTTTTTTTTTTTTTTTGTAAACATTAAACTGAGGTTTAGTTTGCCCAGACACAACTGAATGAAAATAGGAGCAGCAGCTCCCACCCATTGACTTTCTATTAGACTTTGTTTTCAGCTTACAGTCTCTATCTTTAAATACTTCTTTTCTGTGGTTGGTGAATATTTCACTTTTGATTAAATTTATTTTCTGAAAAGATATTTTTGTTAAATATCAAAGGCACATTATGCAAAAAGAAAGAAAGAAGGAAGGAAAGAAAGAGAAAGGGAGAGAGAAAGAAGAAAAGAAAGAAAAGCCTTAATCCATTATTCATCATAATCTATGTTCTTAAAGATAAGCGAGGCAGAATTACAGCTAGCCAAATAAAGTGGTTGGCCAAGGAGCTTCTTAATAACTCTACAGTACTGATAATCACAGCAATCAAATGCTTCTCAATTGCAAAACGTATAAGTGAAAGCCAGGAATCATCTTTTTGCTAAAAACATGTCTGGTAAAAATTTCTGCTTTGCTGTTCTAAAAAAGGGGAGACTTCTGCAGAATGGGCTTTGCATTTAATACATTTCAGTCCCATGTGCAGAGTAAAAAGATGCATTAGGGATGGCACTCGCTTAAGCAGCCTGCAATTGAGTTGGACACAGTAGTCTCTTGGTTGAGATGCCACATTTTGTTCTGTGACATTTTACCAAGTTTTATTTAACTCAGAGTTCTTTTTTTCTTGAATTAGATTAGTGCAAGCTATATTTCAACTTGTTTTTTTTTTTTTACTTAAGGATAAGAAATTTCTTGGGGCTTATTTTAAATTATTAATTTAAATTGATGTTCTAAATTACTAATTTTAAATTATTTATTATTAATTTATGTTTTGCTCAGGATGTCATTTACATATTTTCACATTTAACTTAATATAATTAACATTCTCTCTTCTCTTCTTCACTCCTTTATTTTCTCCCCTCCCTCCTCCTTTTTCCCTCCTGTTTCATCTAATAAGTTTAGCTCAGGGTATGGCTGTCACTGTAGCCCAGAAATTTAGAGAATCAAAATTCTGGTTTGAGTTCTAGAATATTTACTATTATATTACTTCTGGCCTGGTTGAGTCATGCCAGAAACATAGGTGAACATGCTATGTTGAGTTTGAAGAGGTTTCACTTGTAGGCTGATAAAAATATATGTATGTGTGTATATATATATATATATATATATATATATATATATATATATATATAGTATCTGAATTGATATGAAGACAAACCCAACCCAGCAAGAAAAGGACCTGCCCATGTTGTAGAGGCAGTTGGGGAGGAAGGAGTCTAGCTTCCTGAGTCTAGCTAGGTGGTGAAAGGTCAGGTCAGGGTCCAGAGTTGGAACCGGTGGATAGATAGCTGATGGGTACAAATTGGTGAACAGGAGGATAGGCAGCATCCTGCCAAAAATGGGGACCAGGCAGCCCTTGAAAGAGAAATTCTCTACCTGTCAATTCTCTATGAACATACCAGCTATCAGATGACAGGTTGGTGGCTGTCGTCAGAGTGGTAGCCGTCTACCTTTTCACAGGCATCCAAAGAAAGGTGGGCATTGCATCATTTTTTTGTTGTTGTTCTGATGTTTCTTATAAGTTTTGGGGCTTTGTTTTTCAGGTAAGGATTTAATATGGTTGTGTGGCCCCATATTCTTTTTTTAATTTTATTTTTTTCATTTAAAAAAATTTTATTAATTACAGTTTTTTCATTTTGTATCCCCTCATCCCCATATTCTTAATTCACCCTGATGAATTTGTGGAGTGCCACTGTTTTTACTCACAGTCTGTGCTGCAGAGGTGGCAATGGACAGATGATATTCTTTTGAATCAACTCAGGCAAACAGCTCTCCTCTGCATTCGAAATGGAGTCAAAAGCTACTTGGAGAATGAAGTCTCTATAGCAGAGCAGTTTGAAAAACCATTGTTTTACAATACATCAAGTAAATAAAACCAGGGCACAGCCTGATCTCGGCAATTATATACTTATTATTTTCATTGGATAATAATACTTCATAAGAATATTTTTATATTTCTCAGCACTTAAATTTTTTGATGTCACAGGTAGATGTATTCTTTAATGTCTCTCAGAGTTTACAGAGATCCTTTTGTTTTCCAGTATTATTCAATAAATTTTTATAAATATATCATGGATACTTGAAAAAGAAGCATGTATTTTGCAAACCACAGCATCTGTAAACCAACAGGGACCTATTGATCAACTCTTACTTTGTCCTTCAAATTACCAATGATACGTGATGGACTTTGAGTAATGTCTATAAAATTCTTCCTCGGTATGTGTATTATTAATTTGTTATTCTTAACTTTCTGGCAAACTTCTTCATATATTTCAAATCTCTGCTTTTTCTCACATAGGGTTTTATGAATGAGACTTCTGTGGTGGCTGAAACCATTCATCAGAAGTAATATATTTGCTCTGTGCTATTGTTTAGTATCTTAAATTCTGTTGACACATTGGTGTTATTAGTAACATTACTAGTAATGTCTCCTTAATATCTCCTGTACATGTTGCACTTGTGTTTTAGCTTTTCTTTATAAATAGTATGTTTCTTCTGAGAAATGTCTATTTTTAATATTATGTGATATATTTAGTTTTCAGAATAGACTTTACATAGCTTAAATTATTAAACATACTTACAGTTTGTTGTTTTGTTGTTGCTTGAATGACTTTGCTTTTGCTTTATGATTTTTACATTTCCTTCCTAATTATTGTTTTTCCTGGCAGTTCTTCTGTTTAGCTACTTTAACTGGAAATTTTTACTGGTAAAATAATATTTAAAAATCATAATGCAGTTTTGAATGTAAACCATTTTCAAGTAATAGGAGTATAAAGGAATGTAAATAATGTCATTTTATAGCTGGGAAAATAAAAGCCAAATAAAATAAAAGCTACTGGGGGGGGGGGGAATACAAGATGGCTGCCATGAGAGAACACCGTGTCTGAGGAGTAGGACAGCAGAAACAATGCAGCAACCAGGAGACTGAATTCTGGGACCTAAAACTCCAGCATTTGTGATAGCCAGGTAAGTAGAACTCCTCCGGTGAGAAAATCAAGTGGGAAAACCCTAGGGACACCCAGTTATTACCTGCAAAAATCTCTGGGTGACCAGCTCTGATCTGCACGAGCAGCCACGCTGGGCACCCGCACCTGCCATTACAGACTGGATCACACAGTCTGAGGAGGAACCAGGCACCGTTTTCACTGAACTGCACACTACGAGGGCACACTGCACCCGGGTTCTGCTTCAACTGGCGTGTGTGCTGCAGGCTCACACCGATCACTGGAACCACCCCAGACTCAGTGGGTTGGGGGACCATTTTGACCAGTCTGCACACTGCAGGCACGCGCCGCACGCTTCTGCCAGCAAAAACTCAGTCAGTGTGTGAGTCCGCCTGTGGGTCTGGGAGGGACCCGAGTTCTGCCTCAACCCACGGGTGTGCGACGGGCGCGCACTGATCGCCGGAAACACCACAGACTGAGAGGATCCGGGGACCATCTTGACCAGACTGCACACTGAGGGCAAACGCTGCACCCATCCACCAGCAAAATCTTCAGTCCATGTGTGTGTCCACGGGCCAGACAGAAAAGGCTTCGGGCACCATTTCAGACAGGCCTGCATACAGCGAATGTACACCAACCCAAACCCACTGTGTGTGCCCCAAATATCATCGCAGACCGTGGTGCGCAGCCCCTGGCCCAGAAGGAGGC